>VZTR01022484.1:48320-71742 GCA_013400775.1 Chaetops frenatus | reverse complement strand
AAGATTTCACTGGGATTTGCTCAGAGGGGCTTTAAGAAGTAGTTTTATACTCTAGAACTAGGTTTATACACTACTACCGTGGATATTTCACAGTAAACTGGGAGTATGTGTGGGAAAAAAAGAATAAGCCAGTTGGGAGATAAACAGTCTCTATCAGGTAATTCACTTCTGGAAAAGCAACACATAATCTGATGGATTTGCATGTAGCTGCTTCCACTAAAAATGTTTCCTGCTAAGGTGGATGTGAACCCATTAAAAAACAAAACAAAACAAAACAAAACAAAAAAAAAAAAAAAAAAAAAAAAAAAAAAAAAAAAAAAAAACAAACAAAAAAAAAACAACAAACAAACAAACAAACAAAAAAAAGCATAAACTCAACTTCTTGCAGTTTATTTGATTCTCCAGCACTGAAAGTTCATAAAATGTCGAATGTCTAAGCAATGAAAGCTGCTTAACTTTGTTAAATCCACCATGAATTTGTTACTGCGGCCATACTTAATACTGGGTAACACATCCCAAATATCATAATACATCATGAAAAGAGGCAGTAATTTAAATAACATTTGCTGTGTAGCTATGAAGTGAATTTCACAGGTTGATCAATAAAAAGCAGTGCCTATTGCAAGGCTTAAATCACTTCCCTAAGGCAATAATTCCATTTCAACAAGGACAAGAGGTTGATCTTTATTAAAAACTTAAAAAATAAGCTGTTATTTCCTGTGATCTCAGTAACCTTTCTGAGCACAGAGTTCTACTAACTCAGCTGGACTCGTGCTGCACACTGGCAAAAAGGCTGAGAGAAAACAAAGCTCTTTATAAATATACCAGGGCTTTACTTCACAGGGAAAAAAAATTGCAGTGTAAACTAAAAGGCAAAGCTGGCAGGAAAATGAATGAGTACACAGAGATGAAAACGAAGGTCACTGATCAGGAAAGGATACTCAGTTCTCCAGGAGGTGAGGTTTGGGCAGAGTTTTGCAGAGATAGGAATAATGGTAATATTGAATGTGAACTTGGATATTTGTTTGTCAATGTGCTGGTCTTGCAGACATCACTCATTTATCCCATTCAACTGATAACCCCACAAAATCTGGTTCAGAAAGTCTGGGAGTAAATATAACAAAAGAGTCCTTTTTATTCATTTCCTTTGGCAAAATTTTTGAGTAATTTTAAAAAGATACTTCAAGAATTTTTGATAAATATTAGATATTTATTTTTTGATTACCTGAATGCATGTGTTGCAGGACTGAATCGCCTTTTTGACATCCTTCTGCAACTTTCCAAATGTCAGCCCTTCAAAGCTGGTAAGAATTTGGGGCTGAGATAGCTTTAAATTTTCCTTGTGTGTTGCAGCTGAACTCTGAGCTAGCTGGGCATGACTCAGTGTGCAGGGACAGAAAAAATCAGAGAGCACAAAGACGTGGCCTCCATTTCCTCTGAGATCCATCTCTGTTTTGCCCCCTGCTCCTTTGGGGTGGGAATTTTTTTGGGGTGTGAGTTTTTCCCAATTCAAATGTTGTGCTTCAGAGTCCAGGAGGAAACTCCACTGGGTCTGGAATTTATCAGGAGCCCCCTGAATTTGGGTGCCTGAGGTCAACTGAAGTTCAGTGAGACTGCAGTGAATAAAATCCTGAAATCCCTTGAAATCTCAGTTCTGATGGTTTTTAGTGACCCAGTGGAAGCAGAGGCAGAAAAGATGACTCTGACAAAAGCCTAGGAGATGTTATTTTTAAATAAGCCAATTCAAGAGGAAGGAAAATTCCCATTGAAGGCAAGAGAGATTTTTCATGAATGAGAACTTCAGGATATGGGCAGTGTTTTTTGGGTGTTGACAGTTTGTTATACTTTCTCAGTAAAAACCTCTTACAGAGGAAAATGCTGCTTCTGTTCCAAGAAATTTATCTAAATCAGGAAAAAAGGGAAATAAGAGGCAAAAGCTTAAACATCCAGCTATTATGGTATATTTCAAGCTGTTAAAAAGCTCTTAAATGTACATGCTGCAGACCAATTTGGTTTTGGACCAAAAGGTGAGTTTTGTGCAGTAAGGAGCTGCAAGGGATGTGCCTTGTAGGAAAAAGGAAGATTCCAGGAGAGCACCACAGTTCCCTGTTATTTATTATGTGTCTTTATTTACATTTTCTTCGTGTTTTCATTCACATGGCTGCTTCATTTGGTTTGAAAACTCTGCAGGAAACTTGTTCTAAGGGAGAAGATGTTCACAGTGACTGGGAAAGGCCAAAAACCCCAAAGTTCAGAGTGCCAGCAGTATCACTTTGTGTAAATGGATATTCTGTACTGTCTCAGGGGAAAATACTTTATTTACTTACTTATTTGGATACCTCTTTCACATCTCTAACAATAATTACAATCTTTTTTACCTGTTCCTCACATATGGAATTGCCACCTGCACGCCTTTACATTTTATTATCTTGGAATAAATGCGTTTTGTGTTTAAATGCACACTCTGAAACCTCAGTATGAAAAAAACAGGCAAAGATCTGGCTGAGTGAACACATGTGCTCCTTTTCTTTTTTCTTTTGCTGAGGCAGATGTGACTCAGCAGTTTGAGGTTTGTCTTCTGAGACTGTCACATGTACTGCAGTCACCAGCATTTTGCTTCAATGCCTCCAGTGATGATCTGCAGTTCTTGCTCCAATTACAAAGCATTTCTTTGTTCTAAATGAGTGCAGGATTTGTGTGGCAGTGAAATAGGAACTATTTCTTGGTAGCAGTCAGTGATAAAACTTCAAATTTTGCTGATATCAGAATGCAGCAAAATCATTTAATAGTGTTTAAACCAGGAGCAGGGACTTGAGGCTTAAAATTCAGGGTAAAAACTACAGAGGAAACAGAAAAAGTGACTTGAGAAACATCTCTGAGTTTAAATACCAGTCTGACTGCACTGGACTGGCAGAGTGTGGGGCTTTACAGGGATACCCTGCCCCAAACACTGCTGGCTCCAAACATTCCTGGGTCCAAACATTCCTGGGTCCAAACATTCCTGTACCCAACCACAGCAGAAGATAATACACAAAACTTCGAGTCCATCCATGCTACAAAATTGCCTTTTCAGCTTTTTCTTTGTTTGACAGCAACCTGCTCAAGTGAGTTTGATCAGTTCAGAAATGTGAATTATCCCAATAAGGTTTGGAGTATTATTTTTCCTGCCCAGAGACATCCCACTTGTTCTCCTTAAACCTTCTTGTGACAGAGCTCTTTTTCAGCTCAGGTGGATGTGGTATTTTTAAAGATGCCTCAATTCTTTAACATGTATGGTAGAGCACTCACTACTGACTGAGGATGAGTCTCAGTGGCACAGAGGAAGAGTATCTCCTAAAAATAGCTTTCCAAATCTCATTTAACCAAAGTGTGTCTTTTATAGTTACCACAACTGGAAGGATGTTGTAATGAGAATTTGGTGCTGCTGTCGATGGCCGAAAGCATTTCTGTTGTACAAACAAAGTGATGTCCTGTGCTTACCAGAGTCTCTCTGTCCCATCAGCATTACAATCAGAATACAAGACTGTGTTTGCCATTTACTTTGTTTTATAGCACCAACAGTAAGAGCAGCTCTCCAGAAATGAGTTCAGAGAAACATTTGGAATAGCTGAGGCAGAGAGAGGCTGCACTGAGCAGCTCAGGAACAGTAAAATCCACTGTGGGAGTGGGAGTATTTCCCATCTGTTGCTATTACAGTTAATTTGTCAGCTCCTTATTGCTGTGATTTGGGCTTTTTGCCTTTTTAGATAACATGCAAAAGCAGCTGTTTGGTTATCAAAAGGCTGAACAGTTTTATAGGATTTGTGGCAAATTCCAAACGCTTCCCAAGGAAAAGCTTTCTTCGTGTAATGTTCCAGCTGGAATTATCTTCCCTTTGCCCTTCTCCTCTTCTGTCAGAGCTGCACAAGAGGCAGCCCCTCTGGAGCCAGCAGAATTAGCATAATTTCACTAGGTAATGACAGATTCACTGACAACCAGAGCCCCTGGCTGGGATCTTTTTGGGTTTCCCAAACTGGTTTTCTGTTAAAGATGTTTGTACACAGGATTTCATGAAGGGACTTAAGCATTGCAGGATTTCTGCAGCAAGTCAGGTCCTCCAGGTACTCTGGTTTTGAAATCCTGTTCTCACTGAAATCATCCTGCTATATTTAATTAGTTCTTACAGAAATAAAATTTTGCAAGGGTATAGCTCTTACAGAAATGTCTGGGACAGCTGAGAAATAGGACTCAGTTTTATATCACATAAAATATTTTTATCCCACAGAATGCATCCAGTCCAATAGATATCATATCTGGCTGTAAATTCCATGATAAAAGCCTTCTTTAATTGGCAACAAAGCTTAATTGTTTTCAAAACATAAACCCATTTTTTTTTAAAGCAGCTATCATGCTTTTTGGAAAAAAAAACCAACCAGTTCTGAAAAAACATAGGGAGACCTCTGTTATCAAGAAATTAAATGATCTGCCTAGAAAGGAGTGATTTATATTTATATGGATTTCTATATTTCTACAGATTTGCTTCAGAGTTATTTGCTACCGAGGTATTTGATTCAAATTCATGAGTTCTTTTCAGATCCCTGTTTATAATTTATTCTTGAAAACAAAGGAGACATACTGATAAATCTGGTTCAACTCAGTTAATTGTATGTGAATCATTGTCCTCCTGCAATCTAAAATGTGAGACTGGTTACATCATTCCTATTTCCTCTGGTGGAAACCAAACACTGCTGAAGCCAGGGCTTTGCAGAACTCCAGTTCCCTTTTTGCAGTCAGGAGTGAATTTTGAGAGGCCTTTTCCTCATCTGTCACACTTCATGATACAAAAAACCGCAAAATATTGGCCTGTTTTGTGTAGTACCCTGATAGGCTTGTACCACTTCTCCTCTTCCATCAAAACCAACCAAAAATACAGCAGCAAGGTGTTTTCCTTCCTGAATTAATGCAGAGTGCTCAGGAATAACAGTGCCCAAGGTTTGCACGGGGAAATTTTTGGGAAGAGTTCTTGTTGGAAGTGGAATTAGTGGGATAAACTATATTGTGACCCCTCATTTTTCCTGAATGAAACACGGTGCCAGGAGGAACTGGAGGTGATTTAAAATGCAGTTTTACCTAAGAGTGCCCTCCCAGCAGCAGGGCTGCTTTTAGAACAATAACACGGGGTTGTGTTTGATTGCTGAAATGTAATTTAATAACAAAATCCTCGGTGTTGCTCTGCGGAGGAGCCGAATCCAGAGCATTCAGCACATTCCTGCCATGGATATGTGCAGGTCCACTTTGGGCCAAAATACACACAAATCAGTAGGGCAGGATTTTATTTGTGCAACATCACTGCCTTGGGAGCGTTGGCCAAAGCAACAGAGCTCCGATGTGCCTGGAATGTATCTGGAGGTGTCTGAGGGAAATAAACCCTGGTAGCCATCACTAATTCACCAAACAGAAGGGTGACATCACCTCAGGAACAGAGAGAACACACTGAGTGAGTGCTGAAAAGCTGAAACCCAGGGTTTTTTCAGTGAAGTGTTGGATGTGTGCAGTCTGATACCTGGGATTTCAGGTTCACGCTTTGCTCAAAGCATGATGTGTAAAGATAATAAAGCAGAGCAGCTAAGGAAAGCTGAACAGACACACAATGCCTGTTTTTCCCAGGCATTAGGAGACCACAATTTTCCTTAGAAATGCATTTCCCCCTTCTTTTAGAGGCAAACAAAACCTTGCCCAAATAAAAGAACAATGAAAAGCACCATCACCCTGTAAGCCCAATACCATCTATCCCTTGGAACTATTCTGGAGTCAAAGCTATTTGTATTCAATTAGCAAGCCACACACTCTAATTGCAGGTTTCAAAAAAATCTCCTGCAGATTTTTAGCGCCTGCCACTGAAATTCCACCCGTTCTGTTTTCCAAGAGATAGCCTTGACTTTGTTTTCTGAACTGATGACTCAGCAAGCATTTCCAGCTCCATCACTAATATCGGGTCATTTCCATTTTCAGTTTCTGTCTGAAACGGAATAAAGGGCAAACAACAAAAAGAAATCTGAAAATGACTAAAAAAGCTCTGTGTAAATGCACTTACTCCCACCCTGGAGTGCTGAGCACTTTGCTGTTTGGGCAGGAGTTCAAAGTGTCAATTTTGTCCTCTAAAATCTCACATAAATAAGAGAGCACTTACCTCCGCTTAGGATAATGACAGCTATAAATATTGCCAGGTCACTGTCATCTAATTCCAGTGCATTGAACTTCACAGCAAACTCAAACTTGGGCTCCATAAAGTCACAGAAAGGTTTCCTCAGGCTCTTCAGGAACTCCCTCGTCATGAACCCTTGTCCGTCGGATATGAGAACCCCATCTTTATTCATCAGAGAAGCCAGCAGGGTATAAATGATCTCGTGGACCCCATATTTCAGGAGAGTTACTTGGTCGTTGAGGTCGAGGTTGACAAAGCCTGGGATGTTCTTGGCGAATTCCGTGATCTCCTGCACGGCCTCCACGGAGCGGAACTGGCAGCGCTGGAAGATGCGGATGGCCACCTCCTTGTTCTCCTCCTGCAGGGGGGACACGTGCTTGCACTTGATCTGGTCTTCTCCCATCATCAGAGAGTTCATGTCATAAATAACAAAGGGCTGGAAACAAAAGGACAAGTGTGTTTACTTCCGAATTGTTCTTTCCAACAGGGTCTGACTCCTGAGAAATCCAAAGAGAACTCAGCGGCACCCCTCAGGTGTCTCTGAGGAACCTAAACCTATCAAGGGTTCCCCAAATTAAACAGTTAAATTGTCCTAAACCTATAAAAACAAATGTCCTCACACGGTTAAAACAATTTACAGAAAGGCCAAGTAAAGGGGGGGAAGGAACAGTATTTTAAACAACCAGGAGTTTTGCCTTTTCCTTTGTTTGCTTTTCGTTCTGTGATTCCAGAATTCAAAGTTTGGAACGTTTAACAAATGATCCTTCTCTTTACCTGAATTACAATGGCTTCTATAGAAGAGAATCTACTGAGTGTACAGGAACCTTCTTTTTTTTTGTAGAAAGACAGAGGATATTCACATTTTGATTCCTTTATTTACTTTCATGTTCCTTTCATGTTCTATCCTAGGAAACCTTGCAAGTAATACCAACTTTATGGTATTGATTGTCTGATAAATGTAACCTTTTCCTGTTAACTCCTTTAAAAACAACCAACTTGGGATATATTTAAACCCACTCAACTTGTCTTTGGGAAAGAAAAAACAAATACCACGCTACAAACCACAATTCAGAACACAAGAATAAGGCTGACTGTGAAATAAACTCAACTGGAATAAATCAATTTTGAAAGCAGCTTAGAAAAAGTAGAGCCAGAATACTTTCATTAGGATCTGGAAACAATCTGTTCCAGAATATGCAAAAGAAGCTCCTGGGTTTAAAGAAGTGGTTATGTGAGGATTTGTCAAATTGATTTGAAGAATCTTTCCCTCAGAGGATTAATGACTGAATGGTTCATTGCTGCACTGAACAAACACCCACTGATATGAATAGGTTTGTTAACACACTTGGTTAATTAATTAAAATACAAGGGATTATACTCCAACAATTGGACTAAAGAAATAATTTTTAAAATTGAAGGTCATTTACGATTGTAGGTTCTAATGTCTTCTAGGGGTGCTCTATCTCATGGTTTTATATTTACAGCTCCAGAGCCTGACATTCCAGGAGGGACAGTGTGAAGGATTAAATTATTTTCCCACTTGCACTGAGGATTTCAGTGTGAAACTGAAACAACAAACACACAGCACTGAGAAAAGCCAGGAGGAGAAGGGATTTCTCAAGAGGTAATGACATCTTGGCAGCTGCAAAACCATTAAATCTGTATCTGCACATATGGATATGCATACAGGTGGAATAGTGGAATAACAAGATTGCAGAAGATGATTTTAAAATGCATATTTTGGTTCTCTTAGGTAATTTCTTTATGGTCTTTCTAGTGGGAGCACCAAGAACAACAAAAAGTCATTATTATGTCCATGTCCATGTGCTTTAGAAAGCCTGATTTACACCACTGGCCTGCTGATGATAGATGAAAACCAAGAAAGAGTTCAAAATGGCTGAAATTGTTTTTAATATAAAGATTCAAATGAACTTGAGAGTTGAATCTTGTGTCAAATGAGCTATGTATATCCCAAGAGATGAATTGCTCATTTTAGTTTCGATACACTCACCTGCATATGCAAACATTTTGAATTAATTCAGATCATACAGCAAGTAAAAATAACAAAATTTAAACTATGCCCATAAGTAAACATTTTGGTGCTCCAGAGCACCAAATCCATTGATAAAAACATGAAAGCTGTAACCATTAAATTCTGAGTGTCATCCTTTCAGTGGTGTTTTCAAAAAAGACTCGGAAATTGCCAGCACTGAAAAACTGGATTCTGTCTGCTGGTTTGTTGCTAATGGGCCAGAGTTAAAAAACTTCCAAGAAAAAAAGGGAATATAATTGATGTAATTATACATTTATTGAGTGAGAATTATACACTTATCACTCAATATATTTATTGAGTGAGAATTGCAGTGGTGGAACTTTCAGACATAAGCAGGTTGCACATCAGTTTCTGCAGGATAAATAAACTGGGATAATTCAAATTTTATACGTTTCATGCTGGAAAGTTACTCAAATTGTAAAGCTTTTATGTGAGGGGTACAACCAATTTCTGGACAACATTGAAATTATTGTTTTAATTGCCTTTAAGGAAAGGAAGAAATACCATTTCAGAGCCTGAAATACCTCCAAGATCTTTGCTGTCTTTGAAATTATTAAGGAAAATAAAATACAATCTCTGTTGTAATCCTGACAATAAAATTTCTGCCAATGATTCTAGGAAATACATCAAACCAAGAGTTACAAGTTTTGGAAAAATATTTTGTTCTTTAGGTATTGAAATACTGTTACCAAAATGAGCAGATATTATTTATCCTCCTCTCACTGATACCGAAGATTTTTATGCATTGCAAGTGAAGTATCCAAGGCAACCCACAAACACACTTATCACTATTCCTTGCTTTTCCAAGATTTTCCTGTCCATTCTCCCAAAATTCCAACTGCCCCAATACAGGGCACTGATGTGACCAGGGATAACCCAGTGAAAAGCAGAAATTCATCAGAGCATCATAAAAATGAGCATCAGAGTTCAGCCTTGTGGCTGTGCTGGGGCTGGAATCGTTTGCCACTTAGGAAAATGGATATTCCTTAGGGAACAGCAATTCCTGACAGCTCAAGAGCCACCTTAAACAGATAGTGTGAGAGATAACCCCTGGGCAAGGAGAAGGAAAACGGGAAGAGAGGATCAGAGAATACAAAAAGGTTAAGGTGACCTTCAAATTCTTGTCCCAGTTTCAAGTATTTTATTAGGTGAACTTGGAGTTTTTTCAAATAATGTTTACTTACTCTATCTAAAAACATTTCCTGTGTTTCAGACACAGCTTGAAATATGTAACTGCCAACAGCAAAATGAATTTTTTTTTTTTAGGTTTGTGTTTTTTGGTGGTTTTGTTTTTTTTTTTTTTAGGAGCCGCATTGTCAACTTGGCAAATAATTTACTCAGAAAAAAAAGGAAGGAACAAAAAGAAGAGGGAACTGACTGATTTGTCTGTTGTCTTTCCTGTCAGGATGGCCCTCGCCTTGGCTTTGGTCAGAGGGAAGGACTTGATGTAGGAGTCGTACAGGTGCTTGGCCAGCGCCCGCAGGTCGGCGGATTCGGGGTTCAACTGCTCGATGTCACTGGAGATCTCTGCCAGCAGCTTCTCCTTCTCTGCTTGGGGCATCCTCCCAAACCTGATGGCTGAGGAACATCATCAGTTACAAAAAAGCACATTTAAATTGGTTTCCTGCCACCTTTCTGAGGCTGTAGTGCACCTCACAAAGCGCACTGGAATTTTCTGCTGCTTTTCAGTGGGAAAGCTCCTGAAGCTGGTGTTAAACAGGGTTAGGCAAGGAGGAAAGAAGGGTTTCTGCAGTGATTTAGGCAAACAGCTGAAGAGCTTTAAAGAAAGGTAAACAAACAAATCTCAACGAGGAAATCACCTCCGAGCCCACACCAATACCTTAGAAATGCAAACCTGCTGTCAGCTGTTGGTGAAACCCCCTGGTTCTACCTCCAATCCCCAGACAATGTGAAGAATATTTAAGATATTAAAGTTCTGGAACCACCATTGAGCCTTGTGTTGTTTTGTAAAGAGTATTTAAGATATTAAAGCTCTGGAACCACCATTGAGCCTTGTGTTGTTTTGTGAAGAATATTTAAGATATTAAAGTTCTGGAACCACCACTGAGCCTTGTGTTGTTTTGTAAAGAGTATTTAAGATATTAAAGCTCTGGAACCACCATTGAGCCTTGTGTTGTTTTGGGCAAATCACCACATGGATCTGAGATTCCTCATTTGTTTAGAAACAAAACCCGCATGTGCCTTGCAGGAATAAATTCCTAAATACTTCAGCAGAATTTAGTGTAGGCAATGCTATAAAATGTTACCATAAGAATTAAGGAATGGGGAAGAATGTTGTATAGGGAATAAAAAGCTGGAAAAGGCTGAGTTCTTCATGGTACCTGTATGCATGTGCAGTATTGGAAAACCAGGCAATGGTTCTACTTCATCATATGAGCTCAAAATTGCTCAAATCTCCTCTCAACTCCTACTTTTCTGCCCATGTACTTCCTATCCAAGACACTTTTTATTTGTATGGGGACTGGCTGGAGAATGTTTCAAATGAGCCATCAAAATCAAGACTGATTTACCACATGGCATTCCAGTAAACAGAATTTGTTTTGTTTTACAAAAACCAAACAGAACAAAAGAGCATCAAAACAAAAAACGGAAGGAAGAAATCAAGGTTTGCATTGTGGCCCCAGGGGGAAATAGAAATATTATGAATATTTTTTCAGTGATTAGTGTGTTCCTTGGGTAAAGGAAAAGTGCTGCAAAGATCATATAGAGATGATGTTACAGGGGATGTTTATTTTGGAAATAAACAGCCATTTATCTGTGAGTTGGCTGCAATGTGTTAATGGCCAAACAGGACACTTTTTTCCGAGAATAAATAATTATGCCAGAACACATCCCTCCTCTCCATTTTCCCTATACTATATTTATTGACCAGTTGTCTTATTGCATGGCTGTAGAAACAAAGTTGTTTATTTTTATGACTGAACTCCATTTCACTTTCACCAAGCTCAGTGTCTGAGTGACACGTTCTGGATATTTCAGAATTACTTGAATGTTTTTATATTAAATTATACTGAACACCAGCAGGAAATGATTTCGTTGTGGGTCTGTTCCTGAGAGATGAGGTTTGCAAAAGCAGTTTCATAATCTGGAATCCCACTGGCAGAGGATTCCATTCCATCAAAAGAAAAAGTGATCAGGACTCAAATATTGTATTTTAAATACAACTTTTCATTATCAAGTATATTTAAAATATAACAATCCATTAACAACAAGGAGAGCTGTGAATCAAGCATTCATATCTTACAATTTCATAGACACAGGATTTATTTTTTCATAGATAAATTATCCTAAATATATTTAGAATATATTTTATAGGTGAGATATTAGATGCAGCAGATTCTGTTCAGTGCTTATTAGCACTGCAGGCAAAATTTGGGGCAAAATCAATTTTGTGAGACTAGCCTAGCAATTTCCTTTTGGAAAAATCATTGTCACTGTCATTTTCAGGGGATTGAGACAAAAATCAGGGAGAGGTCAGGCAGTGGGAGGGTTCTGGGGGGAATTGGGGAAGTGGGATTTTGGATGAGAGGAGAAGAAGGAGGGGCTGATGATGGCACTTCCAAAGGCTGGGCTGGGAAAAGGAGAGCCTGGGAAGGGATTAAGATGGGTGGGAAGGGCAGGGAAAAGCCTGGGAGAGCTCTGGAAACCCAGCTGGCTGCGAGGGGTTCAGGTGGCAGCTTCTCTCCCAATAATCCCACACTCTGCCAGCTTGGGCAGGAGCCTGCAGCCGGAACGTGGATTTCTCTCTTTCCTTTGGAAGTTCCTCCTTTTCCTTGCGATTTCCAGAATTCTCCAAATGTGAGGAACAGAAAGCCAAGAGTGAAGGCAGTCACTCACTCATGCTGCTTTCTATCCTTGGGCTTTCTATGGAAAAACTACAGCATTTATTCCTACCCCAGGTTTTACTGCTTGGAGAAGTTAAATGTGAAAAAAAGATGATTGATTATAGACTGTCCTGTAGGGCACCACCTTCTGATTATTTCTGGGCATAAAGGAGACCCCAAATAGCCCATAACCACAGTTTCTTCTATTAGGAAACACAAGGTAAAACCAGGCTGGATACCTGTCTGATTTTAGGGGATATGTGCCCAGATTGAGCAATGCCCTGCTCCCAGAACAGATGATAAAGACATTGCCATGTGTTCTTTTTTCCATTCCAGTAGCTGGGTTCATACCAGCAGTACTTACAGTAAAGGAGAACAAAATAAATGACATTTTTAAATTAAAAGAACCAATCTTCTGCTCTGTGGCACTTCAGAACACAATCTGCACAATTCAGGGTTAATCCCAGAGCTGCACTGTGGCTAGAGAAGGAAAGGAAAACAATATTCCAAGCATGAGAACACCACTGTTTTTTTTAACCTTTAGCCAAGTGGTATGGAGCTCTTCTACGTGAAAAAATGTGGCTGTAGCTGCTGAGTGTCTCCTTGCAGCCCCCTTTCTGTCCTGATCATTTTGCAATAATGCATCCACACAGGGACGGGGCAGACTGGGAGCCTCAGTCACAAATAATCCACGGTCTGCTCCAAAGAATTTAAAATTCAGATAATTTCCCTACTGGAGTGGCTGAAGTGTAATCTGGAGATGCAACATCAAAATGTGTCTCAGTGTCATTGGTGAAACCCCCTGGTTCTACCTCCAGTCTACATAAACGGAAAGAATATTTAAGATATTAAAGTTCTGTTGGCTTAGGGTAGGAACCTGGGTAGGAACATATCCAGTGTTGCATTTCTTTATGCTTCTGGCTGCTCAAAGGTGAAATTCGGCTTTTTTATATAAATTTGTTTATAAATGATGAAGGAATGAGGGTGTTTTGTGCAATGCAATGTAACCAAAGTGGGCAAAAAGAAAAAGGCCAGTGTAGAAGGCAATACTTGAACAGAAACACTGACTCTTTGTGAGGAGAACTCCTGGTTGGAGCAAAGGAAAATGTTCCTTGGAGCCCTGGGGCAAATGGCTTTGCTCTTTTCCTGGTCCCCCTGACTCCTAAAACCTTGTTGGTGCCACAGCTTCTGCCTGGGCAGTGGCTGAAGAGGGAAAAATGGCAGGTGAAATGTGAATTTTAACAGAGAGAATGGTCTGGGCCATCCCCTCCTGATGGAAGTGCACATGGATCCCACTGGCACAAATGGGAGCTGTGCTGCCAGGCCAGGGGAGAATCTGACATGCACCCCGAAAATAATAATAAAAAACCCTCCTGGATCACTAGAAAAATACCCACAGTAGCATTTCAAAATTAGATTTATTTTTAAGTGTTACTGTTGCATCCCAGGAATGTAAAAACTGTATTTTCTATTAGCAAAACATTTCCCAGACCAATTTACATTCAGTGCATGTATTAACTTTGCAAACCACAGTCCAGCTTTCCTCTTGGGGACAGTACATTCATTTTTTATATTGAAAATAATGAAAGTTCTAAAAAAACCACAGCGAAATTATTTTCCCAGTCATGTTTGCAATTCTTTACCCTTAGAATTACATAAGTCTCCATGTTATGACATTTAATTCCTGTTTTTACTCAGCTTTGCCAAAATAAGGCAACAAAGAATCTTCATTATGTCTTTCTGCCCAAACATTCATAAGTATTTCCACATGAATTGCTCTCTTAATTTTAAAGTTCACAGGGACTTTGTTCCAGAGCAGTATTGGGATATTCTTCATGCCATTATTATGGTAAAGAAGGCAACCACAGCTGTGATTGTTCTAGGAAGGAGGAGGACAGGGACTTTTAAAACTGTACAATTCAGAAAAATGAGTATTTTCATTTCAAACTTGTGCTTTAGTACGAGAAGTGCCAACTCAGTGATGCCAACAGCCCTTGGTAAGTGACCTGTGCAGGAAATTCAAGTTGCTGTTATTCACAAAGCTTCAGCACATTCTCTAATCCATATTTCATAATTAAGTATTTGGCTTTCAGGAAAGGCAGCTTGAGCTGCAGCAAGCAAAAGGGTCTGGTCAGAGAATAAGACAATGAAGTGAAAAATAGCAATTACACAAGGAGTATATTCAGGAAGAACTAGCAATGAGCAGGAATGATGGAGAATAAAACCAATGCATGTTACATTATGTATTAAAGCAAGAAAAGCAAATCTCCACCTCTCTGATTTTGATGTTAAAGCAATCTCAAATCATAGAGAGGCTCCTAAAGTGTCTCTGACATTCTGAACTGAGGACTGGGGGCATTCAAGCAGCACATTCAGTAATTGTGTTGATGTTCCACGTTATTTTTCAGATGAACCATTGCTGATTTAAACCCCAGGTGCACTCACCATTGTGTGACATTCCAACAGCCAGGCATTTCTGAAACCTGCAGTACTGACATTTATTCCTGCTTTTCTTATGGATCCGGCAGTTCAGATCACACCTGTCATAAATCAGCTTTAACCTGATTGTTCTTCGGAAAAAGCCCTGTAGAAAACAGAAACAAAACCGTGGGAAAGGATGCAGGGAACTGCCAGTGCCATCCTGGCCCTGCTCCAGCCACCCAGGGCACCTCTCTGTGCACACCTCACCTGGATCAGGTGGATTTCCAAAGGAAGCAAAGCCCCTCCCTGCTCCTGTTCTGCTCTTATCAATTGTTTCCAACTCAGTTTGATAGAGGGGTAAAATTCTCAAAAAGCTGCAGGAGCTTTCAGTGGAGTTTAAAGGGCTTTAGGGATGTAATTTAAGAGGCCAACTCCAAAGCTCCATTTGTTCCACTGCTCGTGGGAAAATTATTGAGAACCAAACGTGACATTTTTAAAATTTAAAGTTCACTATAAATGTAGAAAATTTGTTGTGAACCACGACAAACCAAAAATTCTGCCAACAGCAGTTCAATTTCTAGTAAATGAGAATGGTTTTGGGTTATTTCTCTTTTTACAGCTTAAAGATGCTTTTTTGGGTCAGTCACAATTGACGAATAAAGTTTATCCAGAGTTATCACCCTTTTTTTCCTTGTAAAAATTATTTTTTCCTCACAGGGAATAATAACAGAAAAAGCATAATGCCAACATTTATTTATATAATTAACTGTAATTTAAGTAATCTACTTCATACTTATTGCTTTTATGTGTGTTCCTGTTTCAATTCACTGCTGAGAATTTTAGTTAAGCTCTGGATTGGTTCTTTCCTTTTAGTTATTTTCCTCAAGATACTGAAAATAGAGAAGATGGGAATTTCACATTAAACTAGTGTTTTTCTTTGAACTCAATGAATTAATTCTTGACATTTCTCTCATTCGTGAGGATTGTGATTTTCACACCATTCATTTGTCCTTTATGTGTTATAAACAATAAATGACACTGACATATAAAAAATCAGTGGGGTTTTAAGGCATGAAGCACATTCCTAATACCATTAGACTTCTCTGTAGTCACCTAAAATGTGTAAATTGGGTAAAGAAACTCAAATCAATCAGAATAACAGAGCCTGAATTTTAATTTCTCGAAGTTTTGGAGCTGGGCATGAGTTTGCTCTTGCTGCGTCCTACGAATTCAGATTTTCTGCACATGACCTCCAAAACAGCAGGAATGAAATATGCTTGCATGATGGAAAGAAGGAGAAAAAAACCACACTAAAAAATTTGTATAGATCAATAACATCAACAAGAAAAAAACCAAGCCGCATTTCAAAAAGTCTTACTAAGCCATAAACTATCCACGGGAAAAATGACGTAATGACCTAAAACTACTTCTTTTTTTTAAAAAAAAAAAAGCACGAAAGTCTGATTTTACCAAGTGATGATTTGGATGCAAACAGCAGCAAAGGCCCAGGGCAATGGCTTTGTGGCAGCTCACCTTGCAGCCCTCACAGGCGTGCACCCCGTAGTGGAAGCCCGAGGCTTTGTCCCCGCACACGCGGCACTCGATGGCCATCAGCGAGCTGGACGCCTCCTCCTGAGGTTTGTTGTACAGCTGGACTTTTTCTGAGAAATACGGTGGGGAAGGAGGCTCCATTTTGATGGCACCTGTGCACAGAGAAGAGTGAAGTGATAAACTCCACTGAAATCCATGGAGGAAGCAGCGAGGAATGATCTCCAGGCCTCCCAGTGACGTTGGGATGTGAATGCCAGGTCTGCTCCGCAGCGAGGGCGGCAGCAGGCAAAGGCTGCCGAGGCACGGGAGCCACAAGCTGCATTTCACTCACTGGAAAAGCTGCAAGGGGCAGATTCTGATGGAGAAAGGGTATTACAGATCCAGCTTTCAGCTCTATACTGTGGAATGGTTTAAAGATGGATATTAAAAATTCATGTATGGAGAACTCAGGTTTTACTCAGTCTCTATCTGGTTTATTCCTTTAAGGTGTTGAAAAGTCCTACAGGGAGATGGGCTGGAGTGTCTAAGCTAGTTTAAAAAACATTCAGGTGTCTAATAGAGCTGTATCTTGAATAATATCTATTATTCAATTATATATATATATATATATATGGTAAAAGAATATAGGATATTCAAGAAATTTAGCTCTCTCCTGGGGAAAACTGTTCAACTTCAGATGCAGTTTAGAGATAAATGTGGTTTTCTGAAAGTTTCTAATTAAGAGAGCAGTTTCTAAGATTGAATGAGTTCAAATAAGTAAGTATGATGTCTTTAAATCAGTCATTACTGGTCACAGGAGAGAGCTGTGACACTTGACAGTTACATTATATCAGGAGTGATGGAACAGAGTATTAAAGAAGGTGAGTATTTTTATTTTTCCAGATTGGCTACATCATACAAACTTGAAAGATTTATTCCTATATAAACTGGGGAGAAATTATCTAAGTAAAGATGAGGAGGATTTATGCCATTTAAACTCTACTGCATTCCTTAAAACTACTTGGCATTAAAGTGTTATGAATATTTCTAATTAAACAAATTATTAGCTGGAAAAATGCCTGTTCTTTTATTACAGCAGTAAAGCAGAGATACACAGCACCTGCTTCACTGTACAAACCAAAATTAAATACCCCAATTTCCCCAGCAGGAATTCCTTGAAAGAGTTCCTGTATAGATTACTACAAATACAAGTGATGTCAGATCTAAGCAGAAGTGGATCCTCAAAAGCGTTCCAGGCACAGCAACCTCACATTCCTACTCTGAGCACGAATGCAGTGACAATTTATTTAGCAATAGATCACTTCCTTTCTTAAAAGGAGGATTTAGTGTAATTTTTTCAGTGTAAGAGGTGAAAGAGGAGCATGTTTCACAGCAAGCAAATAATACAGGAGCAGTGACAAGAGCTGGATCAGATGTAGCCAATATTTCTACTCCATCCATTTCTTAGGCTGTTTGGAATTTGAAAGCTGCACATATTAATAATTTAAATGCTCTCTATGCTGGGCATTCTTGAACATCCAGGGTGTTTATTCTGCATTGTGTGAGCTCAGCTTCAAAGCAGAAGCTGCACACCAGATACAGGAATAGGAGACAATGGAGGGGTTCATGTGTCCAATAAAATGTAATTTTGGATACTTTCTGGTACCTTTCCTAAACTCCAGCTGCTGCTCTGGCAGGGTGAAGGTCTGCTCTGGGTATTCTCTCTTTTCTGCCTGCCCTGCATGGGACATCTCTGCTGAGACAGGAGATCTGAATTCTTCTGAATCCATTTGCTGCTAACATGTGTTCCAGGGAAGAGAGGAAACACGGACATGAAGGAAACACTTCAAAAAAGGCAAAGCTTACTTTGGCAATCCTGGAGCTTGATATCATATTTATAATCCAGGCCTGACTGGTCAGCTCTGGCAAGAGGAAGATCTTCATAGTGTGGGGAGGAAATGCTCGAGAAGTCAACAGTGGTGAAGGGCTTGATGTCAAAGGAATGTGTGTGATCATCCATGGCTGACAGATCCACGGGGCTGATTCCAAAATTCATGGGCCAAAACGGCATTTCTGTGTCAACCATTGTAATCCCTGCAAACAGCGACAAGAAAAAGACATTTTAGAAGGAGTTGTTTATCTCCAATATATTCAGTGAGCTCAAGCTGAGGTCCAAGCGTCCCATGTTCAGAGGCTTGAGATGAAAACTTGACCTCCATCTCTCCACAGAAGGCATATCAACAAAATTAGAAGTCTTCTACAAAAGATTTTGCAAATTCGAATCATCATTCTTCCCAAGTGCCTGACAATCTCAAGGATTTTTATATTAAGAAAAAATCCCAAAGTAGCTGGTATTAAATAGTGGTGGTTTTCCTCCAGATAACCAGAAATATTTGAAATCTTTGCTCATTCGAGTTTGCCAGAAGTTTAATCCCGGTCTTAAACCCAAGGATCAAGGAAATGTAAGTTGACTTTCCAAATTCCATATATATTTATGCAAACCTTGAAAGCAGTAAACAAATTAGAAACTTCCACCTGCAAAAATCTTCTGCAAATTGAGTGAATTTAGACTGAGATATGAAATGTTTTTCCAAGTCCTCTTCTGACAGATAGTGAACCAAAATCCTTAATTTAGACATATTTCAACTATGAAAAAGTTTGTAAGTTACAGCAAGTGCTAAGTCTATTTTATAACCAGGGTCTGTGTTTAATTTTCCATGATTTATAAAAAGAACATTCTACCCTAAAAATAGAAGAGATGTTTCAGAACTAAAATAGCTTGGTCACTTTGGCTGTTTAATTTGGACTTTAGACCCAATCAAGTGAGTGGCCTTTAACCTCTAGATAACAGAAACTTTGATTTGACCTGCTTTGAATCCGAACTGCTCTGTCACACTGCCAAAAGTGCTGTTGCAAAATGAAGATTTTGGAACAGAGGTGCTCCAGAATTTGGAGCTCACCAAATTCTGTGTTTTGCCAGGTAAGTGAAGCTGGGACTGCCCTCCCCATCAGCTCTGCTGGGAAATGGTTCCACTTCTCTTTCCCTTCCCTCAGGAAGGTCACCAGCATTCTTCCCACTTTTAGTACTCCCAGCACAACCCTGGAGTTCTTCTGCCTTGACGTTGACAACAAAAGTTGCAAAGGATCTTTTTAATTCTTAAATCTGAGAGATTCTCACTGCAGTGGGAAGAGAGGTGCTGCTACATTCCAGCCACCCCCCTTTTCCACTGGATGGGATATTAAGGATGTTATCCTTAATGAAATAAGGAAACAACAGGATTTCTAATGGCCACAAGTGACAATTCTCTGGGGAAAATACTTGACAGCTTGTCAGAGTGCCGGGGTGTTGTGTTTTATCTCCCAAATGGTCAAGTATCAAGTTCAGGGCTGAAATCATGAGCACTGCCCAGGCTCCCCGGGGAATGAACACATTCCTGAGGCTGCCAGAGCTCCAGGAGGGTTTGGACAACACTCCCAGGGATGCCCAGGCTGGGATTATTGGGGTGCAGGGCCAGGGATTGGACTGATGATCCTTGGGGGTCCTTTCCCACTCAGAAGATTCTCTGATTCTATGATTTTTACTGTGAGCATGGAGTGCAAATCCCTGGCCATCAACACTGGGAACTGTCTTCCCAAAACAGATTTCCAAACAAAGCAATAAACCAGAACAGACTCCTTCTTCAGAGCCCATTTCTTGTAATGACCAGACACATCTTTAAAAAAATACAAAAATCAAGAGACACTGTAAATTGGTTTATATTTCTTTAAGCAATTGACATCAAGGGTTATTACTTTCCACTGAAGTTCTGCCTCAAGGACCAAGGATGGCTCCAGGAACGTTCCCAGTCACTGCCCAGAGTCATCCCAGGGATTCTCAGATTGCTGTGTGGACAAGGAATAACTGCAGGAAACCAAACCATCAAAAGGCAGGAGGACCCACCCCCTGAGCTGCCCTTGCACAGGAGAAGCACCTGGAGAGGTTCAGCACCTGCTTAGAGGCAAGGACAAGCTCAGGCCATTCACTGAGTGCAGATGAACTCCATCACCTGCACCGATCCCACTGAAAAATTACCAGTTCTTCTGCATCCTCCATCAAATCTCTGAAAAATGTTCTCACAAGCTCAGACCTCATCACTCACTTTGTCTTTTCAAGTTAAAAAGCTTCAGTTTGCAAACCTTGTGAGCTGGGTTCCACTTCATTCAGCCCATGGCTGGGAAGTTCTGGAGAAGTCAGTGATGCAAAATATGAATAACTGGGGGAAACTCCTGCATCATTACAACCCAGAGGGTGCATGGACTTTCCTATGTGCAGATATCTCACAGCTTAGAAAAACTCAGATAAGCAGGTGAGTCCAGAGGTCTGGCTTGGCATGCACAAGCTCCAAAATCTAAGAGACTGCAGTAATTCCTTATCAGAAATCTTGTTTTCCAGTCAGCACAGCCAAATCAATCCAGCAAAGTCTACCAAAAAATGCCAGAGTGGTTTCATGGTAAAAGTACTTCTATCCTAGAACTTTGATGGTTTAGATTTTTATTATGTTTTAAAAGAAACAAAATAACACTAAATAATAACAGAGTAACCTGTTGTTTTAAGCATCACTGAATGTAAGGGATTTGGTTTCATGCATGCTGTTTTTCCCCTACTAATTGGTTTTTTTTCTCTATGTCTGTCCAAATCACACTCATGCTCTACATGCTGATTACAGAGGAAATACAAATGCCAAGATCACACTGAAGAGAAAACCACGGAGTTGTGGCTGCACCCATCTGCTACTGCAGGTCACAGAGTAATTCTGCTTTATCCAAATCATATTTCTGCTGTAAGGTAATAAAATCTGGAGCCAGCAGCCATTTAAAAAAATCTTTACTCAAAAGCCTATCAACTCCACCCCTTCCAGAGGTTAACATCCCATGACTCTTAAAATCCCAGAGTAATATTTTTCATAACCACTTCTGAATGATGAGGATTTCCAGGTTTGTTCAGGTTTTGGGTATAAAACACAAAGCATTTCAAAGTTCTCAAGTTCCAGTCTTCACATGTGACTTAAGCAAATTATGGATACCTTGTTCAATTTAACAAAACGTTCTATGACAATAGAAACAATGAATTTCAATTTCCAGATGAATTTATATAAAAAATGAAGGAAATATTTTCTGTGCTAGTCTTACTCTTGCACTATTGAAAACCAAAACGTGAAGACTGTTCCTTTGTTTAATGGTTATTTTACAAATACTTCAATTTTGCACGTAGCTTCACTTGATTTTTGCTGTGTGCTTTGTCTTAACGAAAGAGGAATGACAACATTTCTCTCTGGGAAAAAACCCCAAAACCAACTAATTGTAGTCTTCTCATGGCTTTAAAAGAACCAAAAAACAACAACCAAGATTCAAAAAATCCAATGGACAAGTCCAATGAACAGACTAGAGAATGCATTTATAACACTTACAGATGCCCACATGACATCCAGGTAACAGATCTGTAAATATTTCTCTGATTTAGCAGATTTTTGCATGCAAAAATCATTCTCACCAGCACGTGGCTGTGCAGAAGAGCAGCGGAGTTATCCAGAAAGTCAGATGGAGGAGTTTTGACATTTAATCCTCCAAAAGAGCAGGAGTGAAGGAGATAATGCTGCTGAGATAACATTTAATAGTGAGATATGGAGCTTTCCAAGTGCCTTCAGTCTGTTTAATCTCCTGCAGAACTGCTCAGGGTTATGTGCAAAGAACCTCAGGCACTGAACTCAGCCTTGGTTATTCTGCTGCTGATAGGCAGAAATCTCATCTCATTAATCACCTCATCCCCTAATTGATCTGCTCTCCAATCCCTCAGACAGTTATTCCCTCCATTTCTCCTACTAGAAAAACATAAAATCTAGCAGAGGAGATCACCATGGCATGAAAAACATCCTGGATCACGAGCTGCTCTTTACCATAAACACTACCTGTGCTCAGGTAACCGGAAGGGCCTGTTATGCTGCATTCTAGACACCCTCTTTCCAGACAAAACTACCAAAATATGACCCTACAGGTATTTAATGAAGCAACCAGAACATCCCAACTGACAGGACTTACAGAAAATCAGAAGAAACAAAAAAAATAGGTAAAGCCTCTCTGCTTTGAAACACTGTTAAAATCAAGGTATAATGACACTAGGTGGACAGGTATAAATATGGACAAATAGGTACGTGATCTAAATAATGCTGTGGGGTTTTCTTAATGAAATCAAATTTCGTGGAATAGTTTGGATTTGCTCTCACATACAAATGTGTCAAGAATTTGTCAAGTAAACTCATATGCAAGTCCTGCAGAACCTAATGGGGCTTTTGCCAATTTATTTAATTAAGGCAGCTCAGACCCTCTGTGAAATAATGTCTACAAAAGTTGGTTAAAATCACACAATCATTCTCAGCTTTTAGGGAAAATTCAGAGATGGTGAAGGGGCAGCTTGATACTCCCTGATATTGGTAGATTCAATTTATTTATCTATTTGGAATAACAAGAAAATATTTTATGTGTGCCTTGCAAAAACACATCTCCCCTAAATGATGGCACCACTTCCACTGAATGAAGACCTGCATTGATTTTTTTAGAGGAGAAGGCTGCAGAAGGACTATAAAAAGAGAGCAGAAAGTCTTGTGAGAACCCAGTTGCATTTCCCTTCCAATAACTCAGCTCTCTCATTGCCTCTGACACAGAAATTCTGTGTGGTAATGGTCAAGCAGCTCAAGGCAGCATTTTATCAGTGCTGCTCTCAGGTCTCAGATGTGAGGGATTATTGAACTTCAGGTTATTGAGAGAAAATCACATCTTACTGCGTTTGTTTTTTCCTGGTAAAAAAGAATTCAGACTTTTGTCTCAGATCTCTATTTATCCAGTGAATTACCTTCATACCCGACCCTCCATTCTCTGTGTTATCCATAAAACATCACTCCTCTTCAGCAGGTGTGGGATTACTCCACACATTTTTAACATTCCTGGTTATGCCAGGTGCAGTGGAGCTTTAAGCCTTAAATCCTTAGGAGATACCTTCCTCAATAATGAAAATTATGTATTTTTCACTAATAGTAACTGCCACTACAATGGACTTTATCTAATAGACAACATTTACATAAAACAGAGATAATTTTGTTTTGGATAAACTGAACTACNTTTTTTTTTTTTTTTTTTTTTTTTTTTTTTTTTTTGTGTATATCAAACAACGACTCAAAGCTGTTGCCCACAGTTGTTGTTTCCCCCATTCCTGACCTGCAGATTCCCGATTTCACTGCTCCCGCCCCGTTTCCCGGCACAGGACCCGAACCTCTCTGTGTCCTGTTGCTGCAGAGTCAGCAGAGGGAGCACAACGTAACTAAAAAAAAAAAAAACCTCTTTCCAAGAACTCCGCTG
>VZTR01022484.1:23246-48251 GCA_013400775.1 Chaetops frenatus | reverse complement strand
AAAAAAAAAAAAAAAAAAAAAGGATGGAAAAAGAGCCTCGGTGGCTGCTGCCCCCAATTCTTTGTCAAACAAAGAATTTGTTTTGTCAAACACAAAATTTGTGTTTGAAAAAATCAGTGCTCTGCCAACTGCAGCAAGAAAAGTAAAGTAACAGCAAAAAAAACCTATAAAGCCTTGCTTTAAAAAGTCCATTAGAGAATTTTTATTGTAAAAGGAGGTGCATAAAAGTGTTTTTTTTTTCTTTTTATCCATGCACATACTCTGAACTTCATCAGAATTTAGGGCAGAAAAGGTGATGCGATGATGAACAAACACACTGAACAACAATATTGACAGGATTCAAATCGTTATCCAAAGCAGTCATTTCCCAAACAAATGACACATTAGAAACCACTGTGGATGTGGAAAAAGGGTCCAGGCAACAGATAGAATAAGAATTGATAAATCGGAAGGGTTTTTAAAGCCTCAGTGCTGCCTTTCAGCACTTCTGGGGCTGTGCTGGGGAGGGACAAGAGCTCCACTGCACCCAGCCCAGAGCCAGACACACTCCTGGGGGCACCACTGCCTCCCCAGACCTGGGAACTCTCTTTTCAACCATCAATTTATTAAAAACATTTACAGGAATGAGGACTGACCTCACCACAGGACAGAAGAAGGAAATTTTTATGGATTTGTTTCAATTAAAGAACTATAAACGAAAGCTCCCCGCTCCTTGATTTAGCTGTGAGAACACAAAAAACAAAACTCCAGCGTCACTAGGAAATGTTGATGTCAAAATCAGCTACACAATAAAAAGTGATCTGGTGAAAAAATGAGTTCACAAATTACTGATAATGGCATTTTTAAACATAGATGACTTTAAAAGCACTGCTGACTTCAAGACAAGAGATGACATTTCCTTCTCCATTCCTCAGCTCCAGCTCTGAAACCATCTAAAAACGGCCCAAGAATTAACATGTCCACCTGACAATCCCCAAAAAGATACCACTTAGAGAATTTACTTTGGAAAGAATGGAAAAAATATTCAGAATAAAACACGTGGAGGGCTCTGGACCAAATGGATTTGCACAGCTCAAGGGTTAATCACAGAGTAGGAGGGGCAGGAGCTGAGGAAAGGCTCCTCTCCCACCCACTGTCCCAACCTGCAGAACCAGCACAGGGCCCAAATTCTAAGAGCAAAAGCAAAAGCAGCAACCTGGGGCTGAGTGGAATGTTAAAGGTGTGCCAGCAAACCCAGAAACACTTCAAATACTGCTGGGGGATGCTGATTTCTGCCCCATGTCCCAGTCTGACCAGTGCTGGATGGCTCAGAAATCCCAGTGGTGCAAGGGCTGCAGAGCCCAGTGACAACCACATCCTTCAAAAAGCCAAATAAAAGGTAAAGAGGGAGGCAACCCATTCATCCTCTCAGCAAGACTGCCCAGTAAAACACCAGGAGAAACTGTATAAATCCAAACACTGGGAAAGACCAAAAAAAAGCAACCCATAAATCAGTAGGGAATGTATTTTATTCCTATGGCTGAATTATAACTGCAAGCTGTGCTCACTAAAAGCACAGTCCATAAAATTTACCACAATGTTTAAGAGGTAGTTGTTAATAGAAACAAGGAAGAAAAGCCCATTCAGGGGATAATAGAGCTGCTTAGTATTAAATGTATTTTCTATTCCATGGAATTCACACAAAATGGCCTGGGTTATTTGAAATAGGCAGCATTTTATACCCTTGCAGCAGTATAACCCTTGTAAATATAATTGCAAATGAGAAACAAGTTGAAAAATGCCACAGGGTACTCAGATAGGCTACAAATTCCACCATCCTATTTTAATTTGTTCATGTAGAGTTTGGTACATTCTGATACTGGATAAATATCCATGGAGCTGCAGGCTATTCCAGGGTATGAAAGAAACTGTTTGCAAAGCAAAAAGTTTAAGTAGAAATTGGAAATATTGGACAATGGGAAATGTCTGTGTAAGAAATACCGATTTATAGATCTGAAAAATTCACAGGCAGATGGGTCAGACGTAAAAGGAACAGCACTTCAAAATCAAGGAGAGCATAATTAAATTCCTGAAAGTGACAGAGTGTTGGGCTCTGGTGGTCAAAGTCTGACTAAAAGAGAAATAAAAGTGCTCTACTGCACTGGCACAACACTGAGCTGAGAAGATAATTTCTGCTCTGTTAAATCAGATTCAGAGTTTGTGGGAAAGGATCCTCCAGCTGTTCTTAGAAATCCTTGAGCACAAAAACTGCACTTTCTCAGTTCCAGTCATGCTTTGGGAGGCACCAGGTACTGAAACTAAAAGTACCCCTGATGAAAGACTTCTCTTCCATGCCTTTTGTTCGAAAATGTCTTAAAAATCCCTCCCACTCGTCAAAATAGATTGTTATTTTGTGTCTTTGAACAAAAAAAACCAGCACCCCCNAAAAAACCCCCAAAAAACCCCCACCACCAAGCACAAAAAACAACACCACCTCCAGAAGCACAAAAATCTGAAAAATAAGGTATCATCTGGTTGGTAATGTAAAATCCCAATAAACCTCTGTAGGATTCTGAGGTGCAAAGAAATGCAGTAAATTGGCATTTCCAATGTACCTCCCTGCCTTGGCAGAACTGCAATGTGGCTGCTGTTGGTTTGGAGGGATTTGAGGAAAGCAGAAACAAACAGCACGTCCCTGCCTTGTGCTGGCAATACTGTAAAACGACCTCATTATATAAAATGTAGGCGTTGCTCTCCATGAATCATTGTGATTTAAAATAGGATCCTGATAGACAGGCAATGAATCACATTGGATTTTGTAATCAGCAAGGGCTGACTTCTGGGGAGAGCCCTTTGCCCCCTTTGGCAAACAGCTGAGGGGAAGGTCTGCTCCAGCCCTGGAGGTGCCTCCCGAGGCTGGAGGAAGTCATTGATTCTAAAATATCCCCAAAAACGCCGTGTGGGACACAAGATAGCAGAGCTTTGTCAGCTGGAACACCACCACACAATTCAATTGATAAGAGTGCTGACATTCTCAGGCCTGTGCTTGGCTCCCAGGCTCAACGTACTTTAATAATTGCCATTTATTTATACTGGGCAGGCTTTGTATTGCTGGGTTTAGTAAAGTTTTACCAACCACAAGAAATTAATATAATTCAAAAATACTGTATTTGCCATTAAAAAGTATTTTAAGAGCAAATGATCCATTCAGAAGTTTTGTCTGCACAACTTGTGATGGTGATTTCAGGTGTCAAACTTGCTTTGAAGTCAATAGAAAGTTTTCCAGCTTTGACACAAATTCAGCGGTTGGATCAAAATTAAGCAAAACACTCATTTTGAAATTGCTCTGGTGCTAATGGCACTGAAACACCTAAAGTGAAACACTTTCAAAAACTCCGTTTTTGGCTAAGAAAGGACTTCTTTAGCTAAGATATATTATAAATGACTCCTCATACACACAGATAAACCAATAGATGTCATAACACACATCCATAAGAAATTAGGGCCTCATAAAACACCCTATTTCCTGTGTAAAATGACTGTTTTAGTGACAAGGCTGTGCCCAGAGTTAATAAAAATAAACTCCCTGCACCACCAAGCCCCAGTGGCACTGTCAGCCAGGAGCCTGCTGATGTTTCAATAGGAAACAGCTCTGTTTGAAGCCTTCAATTACAGCAAAAAAAACCATTTATTGAGTTTACCCAGTGCCCACGCATGACAAAAACATTTATTAAATTTATCATGTGCTCACACATGACAAAAATATTTATTGAGTTTATCCCGTGCTCACACTTGGTGTGTTATATGAAAATTTGCCAGTTCCTCTGCGGCTCCCTGCTCCTGTGTGAGATTTTCCAGGATTTCAGGTGTTGTGGCAGAGCACACAGCAAACCTGTGTGAGCACCACAGTCATTTACAGGACAATCTCCTGCCCCACTGCCTACCTGGTTTCATTAGGTCATTATCAGTGTGTCTCTTAATGCAGTTTAATATATTAATAACAGACTCCATTCTTTGGAAATGGTGCTTAGCCAATAATTAACAGCTGAGGTATCAATTCAGTACAGAATTTGAAGTAGTTTTAGTTCATGATGGAATGCAGAATACAAAGTTTGTATTTCTTTTTGAAATGTTAATAAATTTAATAGTAAATGTTAGCTGTTTCGTGCATCACACCCAGTTAATCTTCTTCTTCTAAAACATTGTAGATGCAATAAATTTGATATCAACCCTGAATAATTTTTGTAATATTAATACTTAAATAACCACATCAAGTTTTCTCCATCCACTTCGTAGTAGTAGGGAATTTAGGGATGCAGAATACTCTTGGTAAGAAGCCTGGGATTTTTTTCTCTCCTCAGCCTCTGTCATGTCAGTGCTTTTTAATGTTCACAAGACAGTAAACTTCAGTATTGTTTCCAAGAGATGAGCTAATAAGGCACACAACTGGACTAGGGTAAAATACACTCATTAATATCCTAAATGCAGTTCCCTGCCATGGCAGAATACTGAATACTCCCACAGGAAGAGGAGGAGGAGGAGAGGAGGAGGAAAAAATGCCATATGAATTTAAACTCATTCCTTGAATTAAATCCCACTTTTAAAGTTTTTCCTGGCAGTCAAACACACTGCAAATAATCCATAAAAGTCCCTCTCTCCTATCTGGATGAGTCGTTTCCATCACGGTCTCATCTTCCCAATGCTAAAAATGCAAAATATACTTGAATATACCAAGGCTGCATGGAGGGCCCACATGATTTGACAGAGTGCTGGTTTTTGGCAAAATATTTTAATCTGTTGGACAATCCCCAAGTTGTAAAAGTGAAAAAGCACCATGTTGCAAAACTCATTCATGAACGTAAACACACTGAGCATTACTTCTGCTTTAAATGCAGAGCTCTCAGGGTAACAGCAAATACACTTTCCTATATAGAAATATATATAATTTCTGGTACATGCCAGTATGAAATAATGCTTGTACAGCCTTTGGGATGGCAAGAGAATTCAAACACACCACAGCCTGAGAAAGCAGAGAAATAGCACCACAGAGGGCTGAACATTCACCACTCTCCTCTTTTAGCTGCCCCCCAAATTAATCAGATTTTGGGGGGGACTTTATTGGGGATCATCAGATTTATTGGGGGATGCAGTTATTTGCACACAGTTATTGAAGGGTGTTTTCACTGGGGGCTGAAATTCTTTGAGCAGACCTTCCTGAGCTTGGAGGGGAACCAGAGGTGCCATCCCAACATTATTGTGACAAGATAAACAGCAGGAAAGTAAAAGGGACCCCCAAAATTGATTATATCCAACAGCAGGCTTCCTACCCTACAACCAAGTGCACCCAGCTAAATAACGTAACAAAAAAGACACATGAACTTTTGTACACCTATCATTTGTTGCACAAAAAACCTCTTTCATCTTTTAAATTAGCAAGAAAAAAAAATTAACTTTCTCAACTGCAAAGCATCCAACCTGCTCAGCCACTTTTCAGCACCACAGCAATCCCTTGTCACCTGACTCCTGTACTTTTGACCCCCCCAAAAATTCCCAGCTGAAACATGTTGACATGTTTTTACATGTGATTCAATAATGATTGCTTTCAATAGTGTTGGATACTTATCACACGTTTAGATCAATGTTCTTTGCCTCTCATGTGCTCCATCTTTCTAAATATTAATTTTTCCAGGGAGCTTTTAAGCTACCCTGAAGTCAAGGTGACTTCAGGCTGAGAGGGTGAGCTGTTGTAACTGCAATTGCAACACTCTGAGGAGTATTTAATGAACACCAGGAAATTAATGAGGAATTCTGCTCTAAATTTAAGTTACCCTGAACAGTATCACTTGTGAGTCCCTTCTGTTGGACTACAAGCTTCAAGAGAATCTTCCCCATTCTTGCCTTTTTGGGGTCAGTATGAAATACAGTATTAAATAACATTGGGCTCAGTGTTTTATTCCAGAAGAAAAATAGGTGGGAAATTTCTGAAGGAAATTTAGCATTGAAAATTGTTATTAGAAATATTAATTTTAAAGCCTGTGTTTGACTAAATAATAGCAAACTGGGAGAAAGAATACTGAAGCATCCACTATAAAAACTCTTCATTAAGTTAGGACCAACATAACTCCTTTTGTGTTATTGTATTTCTTACTTTCAGCAAAAAATAGAGGAATTTCGTTAGGATTTTTCTCTTTTACTTACTTCAGAAAAGCTTTTTGTAAAGTGGTGCTTACAGCTATAGTAACTACTGAGCAGAGGGAAGAAAAAACCCCAACAGCCTCAGATCCAGCACTCAGGATCTGAGCTCCTGTGAAATAATGGTACCAGAAAGCCCCAGAACAGAACTGCTTTATCTTGAGTTCTGAACTAAATAAAATGGATTAATAGTCTAAGTTTATGGGCCAACAGCTTCCCTAACGAAGTCTAAGTTGTCCTGGATGTCACTTTATAAATTGGGCAAATCAAATTATTTTCAGTGATGTCATTTTCCTTCCTGCCATCTGAAACTGATAAACTCAACTCCCTCTGCCTCTCAAAAAGAAAATACCACAATCCATGACTCAGATAAGGGACTATCAGCACAATTTCAGGTGAGAATTAAAGAAGGGGACTTGAATCCTCCTGCCACCTACCCCTCACAGTTTTCTGAGAAAAGGCCCCCCTGAACACAGCACAGAATTTGATGGAAATATTTAACTACTTTCCAAATTTTTCAAGGGAGAAAACCCCCAAGATACCATTCTCTTCAGAACACAGAAGTAACTTACTGAAAACACAATGGGTAAGTGCTGTCTGAACCTGAACTAAAAGATGAATATTCCCCCTGCAGCCATTTTATAACAATAAAAAAGACAAAATATTTGTGGGGAAAGAACACAATTTCATCTTTTATTTAATTTCAAAATCATTAATGCACTTCAAAAAGAAACTTAACTATAACCTGCATAATGACACATTAATGTGAAATTTTACAAAATCCTGACGTTGTTACAGTTTTCAAAACTTACTGTATTTTCTAATAAGGTATCTGGCATGGTTTGGATTTTATAATGTGTCTGAAAACAAAAGGTAGAAATTTCTTTGATCTTATTTTCTGTTATTAATTCCTAAGAATGTGGTCTTAAATGACTTGGTCCTACTTTTGTCAACCTGTCTATTTTGAAGCAAAATTTTTGCGATTCCCCCATGGAAAATGATTTTCCACACTTGAGAGCTGCCTGTCACTCCTGTGAGTGTCCCTCATCGCCAAAGCAGGGGCTGTTTATGTTCAAATCAACTTCTATGTCTGCGAATAAACAGAATTCCATGGATTTGCTACTGTTCTTTGCCTCTGTAATAAGCCAAATATTTTTAAAACTGTGTGTGCTGTTATTGTTCTGTTTGTAATATTGGTGATCTCCAACCCAGAGTGTCAGCACATGGCAAGTGACACTCACAGGGCCACTGGCCCCATCACTCTGGTCAAGGGAAATGGAAACTGGCCTTGCTATTTTTGACAATGTTCAAGAATCAAAGTGACATCATTTGAGAACATAAATGGAAAGCAGAGGATCCACAGCTAAGAACAGTTCGGGAGAAAGCTATTTATGTCTAATTTCACAATTCTGCTATTTTTAACAGCTAATCCTAACCAGTCAGTTTTGGAGATTTGTTTGCAGCTGAATCTACCAGTGCTTGACTGAATAATTAAAGCCCCTGCACTTTGTATTTTGCACAGAAGTGTTGTGGAGAGAGTGGAGTGTCAGAAAATCTCAGTGTGCCCCAGCCCCTCTGCTCCTATGGATTTGAAATCCTCTGAAACTCAGAATATGAGATAAAAACTGTCCACAGAGATCCCAGCTCATGGAAACTCACTGCTTTCATTAAAAATCTGAACTGCCATCCTGTCTTTGACAGCATTTGCTGCTTTCACTTGAGGAGAAAAGTGTATAATCAAGTTCTAGCAGTGTTTCAAAAAGATTAATAATTATAGGGTTATGCAACATTAACAATAGTGGTACCAGCAAAGCAGCTGTGTTAAATTTTAACAGCATTAAAAAGAGGGGAAGAAAGAGATTGAGAAAATTTCAGTTCCCTTCTCTGTCATGTGTTCTTGTCATCGTCTTGGTTTTTGCTATATTTAAATTGCAGTAGGAATTTCTTCTGCAAGGAATCCAAGAGGGCAGCTAACAGCAAATCTCACAGCTTCATGTTGTGATAAATAGAAGGATACACTACAATTCAAACCAAAAATATAAATACTAACATTGACAGCTATCTTCTTGCCTTTTTATTCTACATTTATGGAATAAGTTCTTGTACTGAAAAACATATTAATTAACTTCCTGAGAAGTGCTATTTTGAATAATTATGTGTAACTATATTTCTTCAAAATTTTCACACACAAACCACAAATCAGACATTGCAATTTTGCCCATAGATTCTGGGATATTTGATAACTGGATTGGTTTATTTTTAAATCAGCAATTTACTTCAGTTGGGCCAGAACACCAACAGTTAAGTTTGCAATAAATGATTATTGTCATACCCCATTTTTTCTTTTAAGGAGATTCCTTTTCTAGGCATGTAAGTTTGGTGTGAGGAACTAAAAGTCATTGCTGTGACTTTTTGTAACCCCTCAAGCAGGCGTGTGAACAGCTAAACATGTGGCTCTGATGTAGACTGAGGGAAGCTACTGGCACTTTTTACTGTTCTCAGTTTTTTTTAATTGCTAAACACATCTCAGTAGTTGCAAATTTCTCCATGCTGATGGTCCATCTCTTTAAGGATCCAGCTGTATTTAAAAAGAATGATATTAAAATACTATTGATTTTATTGAGAGTATCAGCAGAAAGCAAATTGTGAAGGGACATTGGATTGCAGTGGAGTGTAACTGAGCACTGAACATCAGGGTCAGACACTCCTGACGCAGAGCTCGCCCTGAAACCTTTGGAATCAGTTCCAATCCATGGGATCAGAAGGGGTCTCCAGCAGCTGAGGGATTCCCACACCCTTCCCTTCCTGTCCTTTGCTAATAAAGGTGTGAACATCTGCTTTAAACCTTATTCCCATACTCTGTACAAACTGAGGAATTATTTTGCAGCAGCTGAGGTGTCCCTTCACCAGCAATGATGTGCCTGGTGTAGAGGGACGTGAGCAGGATGGAAATAAGCATAACTATGATGTAATTCCATTCCACTCACCCAAACTTGTGAGTTTGGGAAGAGCTTGTGAATTTAGAGCCTGGTTTTGATCACTCACCTCCACTTCTATCAATACAACATCACAAATTAGGCTGAGCACCAGAATATTTGTAAAGCAGGCTCTGGTTTTCACTGGGCTCCCAGAAGTCAGTGTTAATCTCACGGCACACACCTTCCCAAAACAAGGGATGGGCTGCTGAAACCTCTGTGGCCTGGTGTGCAGAACAAATACAATCAGAAACTGATCTAATTCTGATTTCTGCACTGTTTCTGATTTAATCTGGTACTGGACTTGGTTCATTTCAGAACTATGGATTATTTTTTACAGCTTTCTCTATATATGGCCACTGAGTCCGATAAAATAATCTGGAGACAAATACTGGCTCCTTTAAACTGGCTGTAAAATTTCCACCAGTTCACTTAACTTACCTTTTGCAGGACAGCAGTGGTAGCATCTGTTTTGAACAGGAATGCTGGACCTCCTGGTTAATATCTGACCCTAACAATCCAAAATCTCCACCAACCCAGACATTGAGACCATGCAGGCACCACACAGAACCTCCTCCTTCCTCAGAAAATCTGAGGGAATTGCTGCTCCTTAATCTGAGATTGAGGGAAAAGTGCAAACTATTGATCACACATCGAGTGAGCAATAAAAAGCTTCCTCCCAGGATTTCCATCTCAATGAAAGCAGACAAAGCTGCCAATTCCATCCTATTTGTCAACTCCCCTGGATTATCAACAGGCCACGTGCTGTGAATCACAGAGCTCAGGCGGATCTTGGAGCTTGCCAGTTGTATCTTGCTTTTACTATTTGTCCTGGGATGTTAAAACCACTCTTGTAAGCAGTTCAAAAATATATGCTGGAAAATTGTTAATGCCCTAGTCATACAATGTCATTTTGAAGCTCCCTGGGAATTTAGATTTGCACAGCTTATTAGGATATGACCTTTCCCTTGATTTTTTTATTTTAAGATCAAGTTAAGATGAAATTTCCCCAGTGGGAGTTGCTGTGTTTCCTTCACAGATAAGGAAAAGAGCAATGGCAGCTCTGTATGGAGACAAATTCATACATTTCTGCAGCACAGGCTTGACAGACATCCAGAGCATTCCTAGAGGCTGAGAGGGAATTAACCAAAAAACCCCCACAATTTTAACGAAGGTATTTCCCCAGATCTTTCACCTTTTAAAATTTTTTTTTCAGTTCTTTTGAGAGTAAACTGTAATGAGTTTTAAGGCCTGTGGACTCTTGCATTGAGAGCACCAGGGGAGCACTGGCTTTCTGGAATATATTCCTATTCCTTTGTGGAATATCTATCTCTACAGCACTCCTTCCTCCTCTTCACAATGCAGATTTTTGTCTTAGAAATTCACATGCTTCCCTGGGATTTCATGAACCTGATCTAAAAGCAGGAGGTTGAAAAATTAATTCTCAAAATTAGTGCTATGGCCTGGTTACCAGCTACCAGTTGCAGCAGTTAAATACTTAGATATAATAAACATTTTTAATAGTTTAAGACAGGGGTAATCCAACACTTCTTAGTCTTTTTGCCTCTACGTCGATGAAACCAACTAAGAGAATTAATTAAATAATAGAAGCTGAATGATGCTGCATATATTTTAAAATTTCCAAATGGTCGAGATGGTAAAACCCAACAACTGTTAGTAAGTTTTTATTTAGGCGAGAACAATTTTCTCGCCAAAAGTAAAATCCATTGGTGAATAAAGAGACAACCAAAAAATTACGTATTTTGCATTTTGGATATTCAGGGTGAAAGTTTTGTGCTTTAAACCTTTGCTAGGCAACAAGGTTTTTTGTCAGCGACAGATATCAAAAGAAGAAAAGGAAGTGATGATGAAATAAAGTGAATTACTTTTCATATAACTGGTTTAATAGTTGGGGTGGGCACTGTGCACAGAACATTCCTACGAGGATGCCACAGTAAAGAGGGAGGGTTTGGAGGTCATGGCACTGCCAAAACCAACAAAACCCCACAAAGATTCAAAGGGGCGTGAAAGGAGCCCCGGCGCCTTCAGGAGTTTCCGAGTCTGCAGCTGTCCAGGAGCGATGCCCAGCCCGCTGTAAGAGTCGGAAGGAGCCCTGAGCATCTCCCTGCCGCAGCTGGGAGCAGGGGGACCTCCCTCCCCACCCGCTCCATCGGCATTTCCAGCAGCAGCCCTTCCTCCTCCCACGGCTGCCAAGAGATACGGGTTCGCTGCTGCACTGCAGGTAGCAGCCAGCCTTCACGTGGTGTCAGGCCCTAGGCAGGACTTAATCTGCAACTGATCCCAGTCTAATCTGCCTCTCCTGGGCAAGTGCAAAGTCATTATCTGCACCGCCAGCCCAAGACCTCTCTGACACTCGTGTCCAACAAGAGAGCAAACAAATCCCCACTGATAGCATTCACTGCCTATCGCTGGGAGCACCCTGATGTCACTCACGGTGAACTTTCCTGCCAAGAAATCCGCCCCGACTCCAGAAAAATGCTAATAGTACAGAAGGAAAAAATGAAAAAATGGCCAGCTGAACACTGCACGCTTACAGGAAGGAATCTAATGGATAACATCATTTCTAATCCAGCAGTGTTTGAAGAGTGATTCAGCAGACATCGAGTATCTTTTTTACTGTGGTGACACACAGCCAGTGCAGATGCACAGTGTAAGCACTAAAAGTTTATTTACAGAGGGCAGGACTGAACATTTCATGCGAACACATTCAGAGGCCACGATAAAGAGCTTTGTGTCCCATTAGTAATTTAAAGGATTGTGATTTGCTGCTCCCAACACACCTATAATTGAATTCCTCAGTCATAAAATCACTGGTGCCAAACAAGTCCTGATATCTTTTATCAAGCCTCTTTTTTCTTGTGATTTGTTAACATATTTCTTATGGAGCTTTTCTTCTTTTTATAGATACATTTGCTTTAGTTATAAATTAACCCTGGAATTTACTCTCCCAGAGGCCACAAACTGCTTTTTTATTCTCTTGGAAAAGTTTCAGGCTCTATGAATTGATGATTTGAAACAATTTTTAAGTAACAGCTCGTGGTTGAGATAGAGAGGAAGCAAATTCAAAAGATTGACAGAGCAGCTGAGACAAAACTGGAAATGTTTCAATGCCTTTCTGGGCCTTCTGCTCTGGAAGCCATGATTAATTCATCAAAAGGGAAATGTTTCCCTGTGGGATTTCTGGTGCTTCCAGTTCCCTGTAGTAAAACACTCAGATTCAGCCTCATTCTGAAATGAGAAACTTCTAAGAAATCCCAATTTCAGTGGCTCCAGAAGTTGGCCAGCACATCCCAAAGGTATGTGGAATACTCCAAATTTTGGAACACGTTCTGAAACACCAATATTTGTTTAACAGATTGATTCATATAATGCCTATTAAAAAATAATTTTTTGGTTGATAATGTAATTGTAAAGAAAAAAAGTTATAATATTCCCTGTTTCCTATTGTGTTTTGCTGGGCTCTTTCTCTTCATCCCAAAGGCTTTGGAAACTTTTGGCTTTTTTCAGACAGAACTGGCTACAGCTGTAGAAGAGTTTGAACACAAACTTGAAATCGTAGTTGGTGTCACCACTAAACGAGCAACAGTTTGAGCTCAACTTGTAAAAAAAATCATAAAATCCAAATGAAGAATTCCAAAAAGACACATCCATAGGAAACTAAAGGAAATGGTTCTACTGTTCAAAGAGCTATTTGGATATGACACTTTTTAACAGCTACAATAATTCCCTCATTATTTCCTTTATTTGTCCTGTGTTACTCTTAGAGTTTTCCAACCAAGTTGGAAAATTTTGATTTGATATTAACACACCAGATAGCCATTCTTACAGTTTAATTCTCATTTTAGTTAAGGTAAGTTTAAAAATTTTGATTTGATATAAAACCACTAAATAGCCATTCTTATGGTTTAATTCCCGTTTTAGTTAAGGTAAGTTTAAAATTTTTGGTTTGATATTAACCCACCAGACAGCCATTTTTATGGTTTAATTCCCATTTTAGCTAAGGTTTTCCAAAGTGGAGAAAATTTGAAAAATATGCCTTAAAGATTCAGACAACGGGAAAAGGTCTTACAGAACTTGCAATTTCTGGATTCCTCTCCCAGTTTTGCATGGCTGTGGTGGTGCTGCTGCCTCCCCACACGTCAGGAGGTGATGACTCCACAGGATCCCAGAATGGTTTGGGTTGGAAGAGACCTCAGAAATCACCCAGTGCCACCCCAGCCCTGGGCAGGGACACCTCCCACTGTCCCAGGTGGATCCAATTCCCATCCAGCCTGGCCTTGGGCACTGCCAGGGATGCAGGGGCAGCCACAGCTGCTCTGGGCACCCTGTGCCAGGGCCTCCCCACCCTCACAATTCTGAATTTCTCTCTAATACCCAACCTAAATCCACCTTCTTTCAGTTCAGCCAGTTTGAGGTGGGTTAAAAATAACACAGTTTTGTTTCTAAAAAATTCTTAAAAATTACTCTTTAATTAAGAATAACAGAAGGGCTTTGAGGAGCCCTGGGTTATTTTTCCTAAATAAATAAATACTTTCCCTATCTCTAATTTCCCATATTCAAGACAATGCCCTTACAAAGGTAAGCAGAGCTTCCTCCTATCCATGTTGTTTCTGAGGTTGCCAGGCAATTATTTGAAGTTAAAGTATTAAAATTTTAATCTGAAATTGTGCTTTGAGTCTCTGAATTGTCATATTTTTATTAGGAAGTCAGTGTCTCATTCTTTTGAAAAATCTTAATCTGTTTTTCTTCTGGAATGCTTCACCTGTTTAATTACCTATAAAAGGTTCTTGACATGTCTTTTTAAAGTCTCAACAAAACATGATAATTTCTGCTCCTCTAATTGAATCAATGATCATACGACCAAAAGGATTTAACAGTTAAAATATTTATCAACTTTTACAGCCGAAATGACATTTAAAATAGTGGCAACACTGTCAAATATTTTAATTCTCAATTTTTCGGGTGTTAATTTCTGTATAAAATGCTTTCTCTTTAATGAAAACAAAATTAAAATGTTATTTATTTGCTGGCAGAATTTGGGGCCAATGGGTGCCAATCAAGGCAGGGAGATGCTGAGCAGAGCTCAGGCTGCCCTGAAGGACCAGAACCAGCCAGCTCGAAGGCCCTTCTCTCACACCCTGTGCACACAGTTCTGAACTTTGTTTGCCCTCTGTGCTTTCACTCCAGCCAGGAGGAATTTTCAGGGCAAACAAGTTGTGATGTATTCCTTACAGGTGAGTTACAGTGTTGTCTGTGCTTCTTAGAACAGACGGAAGGACAATAAAAAACTCAAATTATTTTTCAGAGCATTGACCATATCACATACAAGTATTGTACTAACATCAGCTCAGGACAGATGTATAAATAGACAAAGAATTTTGCCCTCATGCCACAGGCTCCCATAACTTGTTCTTTCACCAGAGGTTAGAGAAAAAATTAGGAGTGTTATTAATGATTTTGGGCATCATTTAATGTGTTCTTTTATTTATGTACATGGCAGCCCAGTGAACAGACAACACAGACTAAAACGACCTACAGAGATTTTTTTCATGAAATTCCGATCTCTACCAAATTTACAATTTCTTTCTTGTGTGCCACAAGCTTTCTCAGAAAGATCTCCACATTGCAAATCACTCATCTTTTAGAGTTAAAAATGTATGAGTGGAACATTAAGCACAGATGATCTTGCTCTGAGGGCATAATGAAACTTAGAAAGAAATGCTAACAAATCTGAGATGCATCTCAGCTGATTCCGTGTCAGCTATCCCAAAAAACTGAAGAGGACCAGGACTGCCACTCTGGCCATGGTTATCCCACTCCCATTATCAAACTGGGTGACAATTTGAAAATGGCATTTTGCAAATGGTCCATGGCCCCTGCTGGCTCCCAGATTATTTCAGGGAAGTGATTAAATGGCTCTTAATTAACTGAGCAGGGACATTCTAAGAATTTATCCATTGAACCTTCCACTTCCTGCACCTGTGCCCAAATTACAGCACTCTCTGATTTACTGGTAGGGTTCAAGCTTTTGTGTTCAATGAGACTGGGAAATATCATTGTTTCAGGGTTTTGTTTTGGTTTTCCTCAAATCCACTGATTTATTTAATGGTGGACCAGCTTTTCTTTCTACCTGTAGTCCCAGTTTCTGCTGGGAATTCCTGTAGTGGGTTCTCACAACTCTGGACATGTTCAGATCGGTGTAAACCTGAACAAGACTCTCCTAAATCTCATCAGAGATGCTTTTCTCTTGTACACCCTTTTACTGTGATTTTATTTTAATAAAAGCACTGACCTCTTTTTCCCAAATTTGCACTTCATTTCAGTGAAATATCTGTGCAAAAAGCCCTGCAGAGATGGAAAACTCTAAAATACAAGTTACATTCTTGATAATGATCAAATTCCTGTAGTTGCCATCTAACAGAGGCATTTACCCATCGACCTTCATGTCTCATAAAAACACAGGAAATATTTTGCTCAACAGTATAAGAATAACAACACTACAGCAAACTGGAAAGCAGTTATAAGTATTCATATTTATAATTATTCATATTTAGAATTATTTATAATTATTAATATTTCTAAAAGTCAATATTAATAATTATTTATATTTATCTCATCTTCTCCTTTGAGAATAGTAAAGAACACACTGGCACCTCAAAACGACCCCCAGCCTTTGGATAATTCACATTCTCCATGGATATAGAGGAAAACTCCCTTTCCATCACATTTGCTGCTCAGCACCAAAGGAAATCAGGGAACCTGTTCTGAAGAATGGCATTTAGAAGATGCAGGAAGAGGAATCCCATGGGCTCTGTCCTCTCTGCAGGAGATTTCCCAATCTTTTTCTCGGATTTAATTTCAGGAATTCTTACTCAGAGGATGTTTTTTTCCAGGAGCTGTACAACAGTTTAAATGACACCCTGGAATCAGACAACAGTGCTATTTAGACCACATTGCCTTTATTGCATTTCCATATTCAGAGCTAAATGAGAGCTCTATCACTCTGGCTGTTTTGAACTCCAGAGAATTCCTTTCTTCCACAGAGCAACTGCCAGGTATAATTACTACATTCATCAGCCTTTCCTGGAGTAATTGTCAGGAAAGTGGCAACCATGCTTACATCAATCTCTTCTTCTTCCTTGCTTTTTCCTGCTTTCCTTCCAGGACAATTAGAGGTTCTCTCTACTTTCCTTATTCACCTCAACCCTTTTCCTGTCTTTATCCCTCCCTAAAAAATTTTGGGGAGGAAAGGGAGAGATGGTCCCATTGTTTTCATATCCAGCAATTTGTTGTGGTTTGGTTTTTTTTAAATTTAAATCCACTCCCTCTGCCATTCTGTGGAGATCCCCAGTCCAGCTCTTTCACCAACGCCAACAAAAGAGCCGCTCTCATGTCTAAGGGTCAGGATGGAGCAGAAATTCAAAATTGCCACATGCTTTCTAACATTGTGCTGTGCCTTCCTGTTCCTGGAGAGGGGAGGAGACAGGAACCTGCTGCCCAGCCTGCGTCAGAGGACGTAGGCACACTCCAGGACAGCAAATTCAGTGTATGGATGAGTTATTGTTATGCTAAACTTACCTCAGGCTGCTGCAATATTCACTGCCTGTCCTGCTGTCCCCAGTGACAGGAAAGCTGTCACTTGTTGTTAGCAGATCAGACAGTTCCTGTTCTCAGAGGAGTCGTAAGTAAGGCTAGATTTGAAAAACAGAGCAAACTTGGGCAGAAAAAGAACAATGAGCAGGGATGCCAAAATACAGTGAAAGACCACGTTATGGCATTGTCAGCATATCTTAAACCAAGAAAAGCTGAAAATCTCATAAGAGACCAGAGAGAAGAATTCAAAATCAAGAAGGTTCCAACAATAAACTTCAAGCTTTGGGAATGAAATTCAATCATCTGTATTTTTTTAAAGAACTCCCCTGTTTTTGAATACTTTAATTGGCAAAAGTAAAAAGGCCTAAATAAATAAAGAAATCCAGCAGGCATAGCTAATCTTCCCACTGCCTTCCTTTGAAATTTCCTTTAATTAATTAATTAACTAATTTCCTTTCTTGATATTCACTGTGGACAGCTTCTTCCCTTTTTTTTCCCAACTCTCTGTTCTGCTGGGCCTCCAAAGTCCCACACTGGCCTTAGATCCCTGCCCTAATCCACCACTGCAATTAATCTAATCACACTGCACACCAGTAGCCTCTATTAAGATTAAAGATAATCTTGCTATTTCACAAGATTAAAAAAGCCAGAGACAATCTTAACATTGCACATTACTCCACCTATTCTGCATAAGTTCTGTTTTATGAATATTGTAAAATACATAAAATAGGAGGGCACTGGCAATGTTCTAATCTCTTAAAAGCAGAATTGGGAGAATACACAGCAGTTTTCTGGGTTTTTGTCCGATCTCTCACCTACTTGAAGTTGGCACCAAAAAAAAGAATAGAAAGAAGTGCACATGACTTCCACATCCTCAGAGTTACATCATGAAGGATGAAACAGCAGATTGTGTACAGCTCACAGGGCTGCTATGCTGTGTGCAACTCTTTTCTTGCATAAAAAATGCCCTTCTCAACAAAACTGTGACTCATGAAAAAATGGACAGATAGCAGTGAAAAACAGTGATAGACACAGACTCATTTCATAATGGGACCTGCTACTGTGGACTCTGACACTCGCCTGCTAAGTGTTTTTTTTAAATATAAATTAAGCATGTTTGTGGGGGAAAATAGATCTTTACTATTCTATTTTTGGATTACGATTTTCATTGTCAAAATTTTTTCAAGAAGATGTCTGCAAGAAAATCTCTTTGCTATAGGAAAAGTGGGTTCTTGATACTGAAGGGTTTCCCAGTACTTCAAGCTCTGTCAAGAATTCCTGCCCACGCCAACTGTGCTGTAATCAGTATTTCTTAATAAATCAGTAATCCTGATCTAAGAAAATAATTCCTCAAATGTCATTACCTGTGTCAGAATGCAGCTTGCATAACCTGATGTGTTACCCTAGCTAAAAACCTGAAGCAAGGCAAGGATTTCAAGTGTGGGTTTTATCCAGGGGTTGGATTCCTGCAAAAAGCCCAACACGAAAGCAGATTCTTGGGAACATAATAAATATCCTGGCCACACGAGGATCAGGGAATAAATTTTGGGCAGTGCCCAAAGGAAGCCGTGCAAGGAACCCTCTTGGGTTTCCTGTTCATCATGGCCTGATGTTCTTCCCTGTGTCACAAAAACAATTCACCAGTTTGAGACAATTGGTGAGTTCACATCACAAATAATGCTCCAAGAAGCTGCAAAGCAGGGGTGGAATTTGCCTCTAGTAGCATTTATTATTATTAACAGCAATAATAGTAATAGTAATAATAATAGCAACTCAAAGAAGCAAGGTAGGCACTACTAATTAAACTTCCATCAGATTTTTAAAAATTATTTTGCACTGCCTTACTAATGAAAAATACATTGAAACCATTGGTAAAGAATCTGAGCCTTTAAATGGAATTCTTGACTATTTGCATTTTTCCTGTTTAAATTCAAGACCTGAAACTTTTGTAGCACCAATTTGGAAACTTGTTCTGTAGTCAAATTAACAACTCTTATTTAGATGAGATCTTTACTAAAGAATCCACTCCAATTCAGCAATTCTGGCAATAGCTGTAGTGTAAATGTTAAAAAAAACAAACCCAAATCTAGGAAAATAAACCTTTTAAATGGTGCTTAGTTCATTCATTTAATGTAAAAACCTTTTGTTCTAAATAAGGCTTAAAGTTTCATCTTGTTTATCATCTCAAACCATCTTCAGGAACAGCTGGAAATTCTGAAAGTGAAAGCACATTTGCAGAACTTTTGTTTCCACATTCTCTAATCCTGTTCTAGGCAAAACTCAAAAAATCTGTACCTCCATATGAGTACCCTCAAATATGCAGCCATTTGTCAAACTCTAATTATGTTGCCAATACTATGGGATATTTAAAAGAAATAAAACACTTGCCTGTTTTTCTTAGTATTTCCAATAATTTCAAACCTCAAGTACGTTATCATACAAACAAGGCATCTCAGATATGCAGTTTAAGTGCAAATGTTGGCATCTGGGAATGATGACAGGGAAGAAAAACAGTAAAATCCTTGCAGGACTTTACTGACTCCATGAAATAAATCCATCCCCTATCAGTGGTTAAATTAGGAGGACTGGAGGAGTAGCTGCATCATTAAGTCAGTGCAAGAACTTTGTTTTAGACATCCTATGTGCTCAAAAGCAAATAAATATTATATTTTCCCTCGTCCTGAAGGGAATGAGACCCTCAGCTGTAGCCTCTTCAAAATTTCTCTCTGAATATTGTAGTAAATACGTTTAGAGAATACAGATAAAGCCTGAGTAAATAAAGCAACCTTTTGCCCTCATGTACTTCTGTACTTGCTTATCTGTAGATTTCTCTGGGTGTAACTGAAAATAAAATTTGGGTTTCTTGTTTTTTTACATTCATAGGTAGGATTAAAAATCAATTTAGCAATGTACCACATAATAACATGCTTATATGAAGCTTAAAAACTGAGATTCAGCATAAAACATTGTAGCTGAAATACCACTGTAGGGAACAGCAACTCCAAGGAAAACACATGCAAGATGAAAGGATAAACTCTCAGTTTTATTTACTGTAGACATAAAAAGTCAAGACCTAAACCTATCATGAGGAAATATGTACATTATGAAAGGCAGTAAATAGAAGTGGCTGCATTTTTCCACAAGCCCCCATATTAGATAGCACCACAAAGCACCAGGTCCAGGTAGTAAAACCTGTTTTTCTGACCACCCCTACTAGAAGATCTTGGTGTGAGTGTTAAAGCCTGTAATTAACATTTTTCTTTCCATAGTTCCTTTTTTTGGTGGAACAATGTGAGCCTTTTGGTAGCCTGACATCTCTCTCACAGCACCATGGTTGAGCACTTAAATCACAGCAATATTCAAATATTCCCCTAGCACAGGGAGGGAAAATGTTCATCAGTCTATTTGTATACAGATGGCAACCTGAGTTCAAAGCCTCTCAAACTTCAGAATTGCTGCTACACAGCCACAAATAGTAACAGCAGTTACACAACATCTCTGTTCAATAAATCTAAACAAACACACAAGTACTATGGACTTCTCATGCAATATTATAACATCAAAATCCCATTTTATGCAATGCCGTGTAATCACATATTGTGTAAAAAGTTTAAGACAAGATCATAATTCTGGGCAGGACTGCTTTGTGCAAATATGAAATTCTCTGCAAAGTAAATGCTGAAACTCGGCGGAAAAACACAAGAAAACTTCCACTGCTCTTCCTTATCCTATCTAAATATTCCATACAGCTGAAAGTGTTTGGATGCAAATCACGTATTTAGAATTTTATACACCCAGGTACGCTGGAGGTCCATAAAAAACAATAGGATTCTGGAAAAATGGAATCTAAAATATGTCACAATCCGATCTGTGATAAAGAGGAAAGACATCAGTCCCCATGGAGCTCATGAAACTCCAACAGCCCGTAAAGCAGCACAAAGTAGACTGTTTTATAATGGCATAATAACAGCTGTTAGAAGACCAAAAGTAGAATTCATGCCTAATTTAAAGTCTAGAATAAACTAATACCAACTGCAACGTCTGCACCAAAATGTTGGCGTTTCATTTGGAATTGAAATCCGTTAAGAAATTGATCACATAAAAGGCAGACAAATATACTCCTCCTGTTACACTGGCATTTCTTACAAGTTTTAAAGAAAAATATGTAGGACTTTAGCTATAGTATGTACTCATGGTTATTTAATTTCAGGCATTTGGTCTCACAGAGCAAGCAGCAATTCCTTTAGAGCCGGACCCTCAATTTGGAGCATGCTAAACCCACAGCCACGCAGAAATTCAGCAGTAATTGCATGGAAGCCAACTGTACAGAGGACTAAACTTTTGTCACTGCAAACCTGATCCTACTGAAACAGCACATCCACCACTGACCTCAAGGAAGCTGGGAATTTTTATTTTATTTTCTTTTTAGATGCTATCCATCTTCCACCAAACCAAGAAGTTTCTTTGCTAGCGTGGAGTGTTCTGTATATTTTCTGTTGGGATATTACCCAATATTTATTATCAGAAATTATACAGAGCCTCTCAGCATTGCTCATTATGTAGGAAGGTATTCCTAACACAGGGTGAATCCCTTCCCTACACATATACACCCCCTATAAGCACATCCATAACCACACAACTACGTTCACCCCAGCAGCCATGCTGGACCTACATCCCCAGAGCTGCAGCAGCTTTGTGTTTTGTAAATTGCTAATTATCAACCAGCACAGTAGACTTTGGGATTCAGAGACTTGAATCCATAGACTTTGTCCTGAATGTGCAGCCTGCATGGCATGGAGGAGATCTGCTTAGTCATGAGGAGAGGGGGTGGCTTGTGCAAGTCCACAGAGCATCTCCTGCTAGTCCATTCCAGAAATTCACAACCTGCTTTGGAGGTGGTGCCTTATCCTTCCCTGTCTGAGGGGCATCATTTTCCTATTTCCAAGGAAAGCTGGAGAAACTGCCAATTAAAGAGAAGAGGATACTGCCTAGAAGTTGAGGTGGTTTTTTGCTGCAAATTAGGGGATTTATTACACAAATACCTAACATTTTTTGCCATAATGCTGATTAGAATCTATTTACCATTGTAAGCATCATTTACAGTTGTAAGCATAAATGGGAACACTGAAATTTCAAATTTCATTTTTTTGCATCAATCCCCCTCCCACATTGTGTCTCCATTGCAAATGTGGATCTCCTTGCATTCTCATGTCCTCGATCACACAGTATTGAGGACGGGGGCAATTATTTCATTTGAGTAAGAAGATGGCCCCAGTCTTGACTACTGCAACACAGGTAATTAAAAATATCTATATAGTTCATGTATCATGAATTTTAATTGGAGAATGATGTCATTGTTTAGTTCAATTCTATAGAGTGGTTTATGAGAGGGCAAACAGGCCAAATAATATAATGGAAGGTGTGGGTGGAGTGGGAGAAAAATGTGAACATCATCAAATTGACTTCAGTTCTGCGAAAGTTTCCAGATAGCAACACTACAGAATAGGCCTTGTTTTATTTCCCCCCCTCCTCTAAATTTAAAGAGTAAAACTCTATGACAGATTTATTATAATTTACCCTGCGGTGTGAGAAGAGCTGACAACTTTGTAGGGGGAGGAAGAGGAAAGCCCATGTTGCAGCAGAAGAGCTGATGCTGAAGTAGAAAGGTAATGTTTCCTATGGTTGCTACACTTATTTTCTTCTTCCTATTTCCTTATACCTGCAAGACCTGGGAGTATCCCAAGCCCCAATCACCACAGGGGTGAGAACCAGGGGGATAATTTGCTTAGCACCAGCATTTTCTACATTGTCCCTGGAACCTGAGAGCGGCACCACTGAAAAAAGCTGGACTACCCTACATCTAAAACAAAGCACAACTGAAAAAACTCCCTTTGTATAAAATAAAAAGTGGAGGGGGGAAGGGACAAAAGAAATGTAAGAGGTTTATCATTTAACGTAGGAATCAATTGACATTTCATATTCCTGAGAATCCAAAGACAAATCTTACGGCTCTTTCATTTTTCATTCTGCCTTGGAAAAGTCTCCGCAGGGAAAAAGACAGGGACAAGGAGGAGATTTTTTTCCCAAATACTCTGTAAATGACAGCCTTAAAATTGACCTGTTAACGGGAAGCCCCAAGTTCTGTTTGAGTAGGACTCGAGTACAACAATTTTCTCTTGCTTTGGATTATTTCTAACTCTTTTACTTGTTATTTCACAAAAAGTGAGCTGACACATAAAGAACATTTGGCATAAAATACCTGAAAACCAGATCCCTGCTGTTAAAAACTACACAAAATTATGGAAATACAGAGTGAAATAATTAGCACTTATCACCTAATATCACGCTGGATTTAATAAACCTACTAGTGATTAAAAATTAAACCAGGAGCAATAACTAATGGAAAGTGTTGTATCCATGACTTCAAAAGAACCTAGCATGGAGAATTTGTAATTGTAGGATGATTCCTCTTGAGTAACTGCACTGGAAACTTTTACTGCATGACAGAGGAGGACATGGCAATAATCCTCGTGAAAAAGCTTGTAAAAGAAACTCAGATTCTGAATATCAAACACGCACCATTAGTGATTCACAATTAGGCTGCTAAAAAAGGGCTAGGAAAGATATTCAGCTTTGCTCTGAGCAGACAACATGTGAAAAAAAACCTGAAGAGGGCCTCACCAATCAAGGTGAAAAAAAGTATTAAGTTTACTTTTCATTATTTAGTCCAGCTTTGTACAAGACAGAGTTTTTGTTCTACTTTCAAACTTTCTCTTGTTTTTGCAATAAATTTGTAGTTAAAATTCATTTTATTATACATTACTTCAAGTAAGAAATTATACTGTCGGTAGCTGAAGCGGTGCCTAAATTTATTTTATTGACTTAAAAATTGACTTATGGTTATTTAAGAAAGCCACAGAAGAGTCAGATTTAGAAGCACTGTTGATAAGGGGTGTCTTTATCAGTCCCATAAGGAAGGTTAAAAGGCATAGCTTTAATATTCTTCAATTAAATTCTAATATTTCACCTCCTTCATCTCGGAGTTCATGATATGAAATACAAATTTATATCACGAAAAAAACTGTATATGTCATATAGTAATGGAAGTTTCATTGAATGCTGATGTTTAATATATTGTATTATCTAGGAATTTGGCATTTCTAAGAAACACAGATCATCTTAAGGCTGTTTAGAAGTACAGGATCTCTGAACCACTACAACTTAGTGAGATATTTTACAAAACTGATGCCTAAGAACATTCAAATTCAAAAGCTGTCTGTATAAAAATACCTTTATATTATATTTCTGATTGGTTATCATTCAAAGTCAGTGCCAACTATTTTTTTCAGCTCTCTTTCCCCTTGACAAGCCCATGCTTATATTGTGCCACATGCCTTAACACACTGTTAGGAGTGATTTCTTGTAATCTCATAATTAAATCTCAAAGCAATTTTTGCACCTTTTTTTTTTTTTTGTGACAGCCAAAGAGAATAATGATGTCAAACACATCACTTGATGCACCAAATTCTGCTATTAATGAGAGCACACCACATGAAACTTCTTTTCAGAAGAAAGCACTGAGTATCATATGTCCCAGTTGCTTGGTGTACACTCGGAATTTTTAGTTAACTAGTAACAAGTCACAGTAACCTTTTAAAAGGTAAATTACTTATTAAATGATGGACTAATTGCTACCAGAAAAAAATATTTTAACACAGAACATTAGAAATCATGTTCTACAACAAAAGCGGGTTTAGAGATGGGGCAGCAAGTCACAAATGCAAGGCTCACCCAAACCCCTGGTTATTTCAAGGAGAATTATAACTGACCCAGCTGTTTTAAAGTCACCTAGACTCCACAGGACATCCAGAAATCGATAACTCCCTGAGCTTTTAATCACAATAAATACCAGCCTTACATCACTGATATTAATAAACGCATCCCTGTTAAGTCAGCATAGTATTGTCGTGTGTACACAGGGCCACAAAGTTACAACACCACAGGAACTTGCACTCTCTAGCTGCAGAATACCCTGGGGAGAAATGACACCAGGAAGATTACAAAACGCCCCTGCGAACCTGAGGCATGCCATCAAGACACAATATATTTCAACATAGCATCTTAGTTGTTGCAGGCTCTGAAAGGCTCCCCGACTTTCTGCGATTGGGAAATTGAAAGGAAAAAAAGAAAAAAAAAAGAAAAAAAGAAGAAAGAAGCAGCTGTTCATTCATTACGAGAGGAGCCA
>VZTR01022427.1:63915-76351 GCA_013400775.1 Chaetops frenatus | reverse complement strand
TTTATAAATTTTTTTTATCGTTCCCAAGTGCTTGTGCTTGAGGGGGATTGGATTGTTGGTGCCAAAATAATGAGATTTGGACATTTTGAGTAAAATTCAGAGTTGTGCTTGTTTGATTCTCTCCAGATAATGAGGGATAGAGGGAAATCAGTGCAACAGGCAAGAAGCAGAAGCAGTTTGGAAGGTGATGGGTGGAAATGAGCAGATTCCTTTTTCCACAGGGCAGGTTTTCCAGACAGCATTGGGGTCTCTGCTTAGCAATTCCCTATTTAATTTTTATGTAAATTTAGGCTTTCCTAGACCCTGCTACATCAGGGAAAGAACCCTTATTTTTTAAAATAATACTAAAATGTAGAAGGAAATCAGGCAAGAAGCAGAAGCAGTTTGGAAGGTGATGGGTGGGAATGAGCAGATTCCTCTTTCCACAGGGATGAATTCCACATGGATGAGAGGAACAGGAGCTGGGGCTCCAAGGACTGGGGCTGTGCCTGGCCCAAAGGGGACCTGTGTCCCCTGACCTCCATCCCACCCCTCTAAAAATGGGGGTGGGGAAAGAGGAGAAGAAACTGGGCAGAAAGCTAAGAATTGGAAGGTAAAAGAAATCAGTGGAATGTTGTTGGAGGGGGAAAGAGGTCAATGATTTTATAACGGGGCTCAAACAGCAGTGAAAAACTGATGTTCCTGTGCATTCCTTCCTGGAGGAGCTGATCCTCCTCTGTGTTCGTATTTAATGGGGTTTGAGGGGGTGTTTTGGGTTTGACATGGGGTTTGAGCAGGTATTTCAGGTGTGCCATGGGGTTTGAGCAGGTATTTTGGGTTTGACATGGGGTTTGAGCAGGTATTTTGGGTGTGACATGGGGTTTGAGCGGGTATTTGAGGTGTGCTATGGGGTTTGAGTGGGTATTTCAGGTGTGGAATGGGGTTTGAGCAGGTATTTTGGGTTTGACATGGGGTTTTAGAAGGTATTTTGGGTGTGCCATGGGGTTTGAGCAGGTATTTCAGGTGTGGAATTGGGGTTTGAGTGAGTATTTCAGGTGTGCCATGGGGTTTGAGCAGGTATTTCAGGTGTGCTATGAGGTTTGAGTGAGTATTTCAGGTGTGCCATGGGGTCTGAGCAGGTATTTCAGGTGTGCTATGGGGTTTGAGTGAGTATTTCAGGTGTGCTATGGGATTTGAGTAAGTATTTCATGTGTGCCATGGGGTTTGAGTGAGTATTTCAGGTGTGCCATGGAGTTTTAGAAGGTATTTCAGGTGTGCTATGAGGTTTGAGTGAGTATTTCAGGTGTGCCATGGGGTCTGAGCAGGTATTTCAGGTGTGGAATGGGGTTTTAGAAGGTATTTCAAGTGTGGCATGGGGTTTGAGTGAGTATTCCGGGTTTGACATGGGGTTTTAGCAGGCGTTTTGGGTCTGACATGGGGTTTGAGCAGGTATTTTGTGTTTGACATGAGGTTTTAGCAGGTATTTCAGGTGTGCCATGGGCTCCAGTCAGGTCTGTTCCTGCACTCCTTGGTGCTGAAATCACAGCTGAAATTTTCTGATGGATGCAGCTCCAGGCCACAAACAAGGTGATGCTGAGGCAGCTGCACATCAAACCTGTCTGTAGAGAAAATCACACCCAGCACCGTGCTGCCCTTCCAGCCCTTTGGAGTGTCCCTTTTCCATGGAAAAGGTGCAGGGAAGTGCAGAATTCCTGCTGCTGCTGTTGTCCTGTGCAATTCTCTGGTTTTGGTTCACGAGTTTTTAATGGGGTTGGAGGCTGGTGCAGAGCAGGGAGAATGGTTCTGTTCCATCCCAGGCTTCTGAAATCCTGCTGCAGCATCAGATCCCTGAACATTCTAGCTTCCAGCACTGCTGGCATTGATCTCCTCAGTTTTTAGGCAAGGAAGTGAATTTAAGCTGTGAATTTAAGTTGCTGTCTCTGGTCTCTGGTGAATCAGGAGCACACCCAACCAGGCAGGGAACCAGGGAATTCTTCCCCGAGCTCTGGGCTGTGTTTGCTCTGCTAAATTGTGGATGCTGGAAAATTATGGATGCTCTTCCTCTCTCCTAGAGTTGGGAATAATCAAGATTGCATTTCTGGAGGGCAGGGGAGAAAAATCTGCTGCAGGTGATGATGATGATGAGAACAAAGCTCCTTGGTGAGGGACCATGTCCTTGTCCTGATGTTTCAGCACCCCCAAGGTGTTTTAACCCCTCACAGGTGAAGGTTTGGGGGGCAGAGATGTGCCTGGGGGCTCACTGCTGTGGTGACTGAGATTCTCCAGGAATTCCCCCCTCAGGATTCAGCCACACAATAAATCAGGCTCTGGATTAAACCCTGAACCAGGGCACCCCAGAGCAAATATGGTAGTGAGAGCCTGAAATTGGGAATAATTGAGATTTGCATTTCTGGAGGGCAGGGGAGAAGAATCTGCTGCAGGTGGTGCTGATGGGATGAGAACAAAGCTCCTTGGTGAGGGACCATGTCCTTGTCCTGATGTTTTATCACCCCTGAGGTGTTTTAACCCCTCACAGGTGAAGGTTGTGCTCACTGCTGTGGTGATTGAGATTCTCCAGGAATTCCCCCCTCAGGATTCAGCCACACAATAAATCAGGCTCTGGATTAAACCCTAAACCAGTGCAGCCCAGAGCAAATGTGGCAGTGAGAGCCTGGAGTTGGGAATAATTCAGATTTACACTTCTGGAGGGGAGGGCAGAAGAATCTGCTACAGGTGATGATGATGGGATGAGAACAAAGCTCCTTGGTGAGGGACCATGTCCTTGTCCTGATGTTTCATCACCCCTGAGGTGTTTTAACCCCTCACAGGTGAAGGTTTGGGGGGCAGAGATGTGCCTGGGGGCTCACTGCTGTGGTGATTGAGATTCTCCAGGAATTCCCCCCTCAGGATTCAGCCACACAATAAATCAGGCTCTGGATTAAACCCCAAACCAGGGCACCCCAGAGCAAATGTGGCAGTGAGAGCTCAGGAAATGCTCTCTCTGCAGGGAGGGAGCTGCCAGGATCTCCCTCTGCCACCCTGCTGGGCTGCCCAGTGAGCAGGATTGTTCCCTGATCCCCCTCAATCCTGGTTTTTGCTGACAGGGAAGCTGCTCCAGGGGCCAGCAGTGCCCTGTGACCTCTCCTGGCCAGGGCAGGATTTGTGTCCAGGCTCAGGATCCCATTACAAATCTCCTGAGCCACCCCGTGGCCCCATAAATCTGCCACTGATAGGTTTAACAAAGCAGAGATTAACACATCCCACGGTACAGCTGGGATGGAGTTTGGGCTTCTGGAGGTGCAGCTGAAGCTCCTCAGGGCTTTCACCAAAACTGCTCTGTTTGGGAACTTCCACCACCTTTCCAAAGGTTTGTAGGGCTTTTTTGTTGTTGTTGTTGTTTGGTTGGTTTTGTTTTGGTTTTTTTTTGGTTTGGTTTTTTTTTTTTTTTGGGATATCCTAAACCCTGTTTTTTCTGGGGATATCCTAAACCCTGCTTTTTATTTGGAATATCCTAAACCCTGGTTTTTTCTGGGGATGTCCTAAACCCTGCTTTTTTGGGGGGAGGGGGATATCCTAAATCCTGCTTTTTTTGGGGGAGGGGGATATCCTAAACCCTGGGTTTTTTTGGCGATATCCTAAACCCTGCTATTTTTTTGGAATATCCTAAACCCTGGATTTTTTTGGGTGCAATCCTAAACCCTGCTTTTTATTTGGCATATCCTAAACCCTGGTTTTTTTGGAGGGATATCCTGAACCCTGCCTTTTTTTGGAATACCCTAAACTCTGCTCCACCCATGACTTCTCCCCACTCCCGGAGTGGCCTTGTCTGACCCCTCTTCCACTGCTGCTCCAGGAGCTGCCTGAGGATGGGTTTTGTTTTCTGGCTGTGAAGTTCTGTTTTTGTTAAAAGAAAACCATGGAGTTCTCTAAATAACAAAAACACAGTAGTTCAAAATCAGTTTTGAAGTGTTGAGTTTTTACAAAATAGACAATGGTGGAATCATGGAATTTAGGTTGGAAAAGACCTTTCAGATGACTGAGTCCAGCCTTTCCCCAAGGCCATCACTGACCCGTGTCCCCAAATTCCACATCCACATGGATTTAAAATCCCTCCAGGAATGTGACTCCCACTTTCCTGATCACCCTTTCTGGAAAGAAACTTTTCCTGATATCCACTGTTCTCTTTTCCTTCTCAATTACTCTAAAACCACCTTGTGTTAGAGGGGTCTCAGGTTTGATGAACTATAGCACCTTTCTTTCTCTTTTTCTTCTACAAATAATATTTTCCTGGCATTTCTCTCAAAACTGTTAATTTGCCTTGTTTTATATAGAGAAGAAATCACCAAGTTCTCTTCTCCCATTGCTGGAAGGGACTAGGTCAAGTAGAATGCTGGAGCCTGGAGAAAAATTGAGAAAATTTGGATAATTTGGAATCTGGCAGTGACTTGGTTGCAGCAGTGCAAGTCAATAATAATGAGAGAGCTGCTACCCCAAGTATTGCTGTGTCAGAAAGATGCAAAAATGTTGCTCAAGAGGATTTTTTTTTAATTGCTGCCTTTGTTTTGGGAGATCTTTATACTTCCAATTCCTTTCTGGAAGAATCTTTTTTCCCAGGTCCTGCATCAAGGTGGAAAAGCAGCTTTAAAATAACTCCCAAGGTTGGATTTCCTGAATTGCAGATTTACACCAAAATAAAATGATGCTTTTTGAGGGGGGGTTTTGTTGCAAGGAGTTAAAGGTTCTTTCTGCTGGCACTGAGAGCTGAAAGTGGATCACTGGTCACGAGCCAAACTCCATCAGCTCCACAGAAATATTCATAAGGTAAATCAATAATTAAGGCCCCTCTGCAAAAGTGATGCTGGCCTTGACTCTGCAGTGCCTGTTCATACAGGGCTGCTTGGTTTCATTGATTTCCCAAACGAGTTTTAGGAATATTATTACCAAGATTAAAGAATTATTTTTTTCTTGGACACTTCAGTTTGACTCTGAAGTGTATTCAGGTTGTTCTGAATAAATTTCCTTATTCTTTTTTAACCCAGGGATTCTGAATTTTCTCCCACTGGGTGACTTGCTGCTGTTTCAATGTTTTTATAGGGCAAGCTGACATAGAAAAGGGATTGGGATGGCAGCAGCATTTCCTGAGTCAGTACAGCAGAATTTTGCTCTTTTTCTGACAAGCTTTTATTTTCTCCATTTGTTTTCAACTACGTTTTCAATTCTCAGTAGAGATAAATGGCTTCAGGAGGATGGGAAGGGTTTATTTCTTGGGCTTTATCAGCAAAACAGCTACAACCCTGTAGCTGCATCAGCCCTGTGACTTGTGGGGAAAAGAATTCTTTCAATCTAAAAAGTTCTCTGTAATTCCAGGGGGAATCTGCAGGACCAGCCATTTATCCCACTTGGGGATGGAGGGAGCCTTCTGCAAATGTGGCTGAATCCCATTTTCAAAGGGAAAAGAGGCTTTAATTCCTGCTCTGTGGGCTGGAGGGAAGGAAGGAATGTGTTTTATTCCACCTTCTGAGGGAGCAGCTCTGTGCTGGGCAGGACGTGCCTCCACTCCCCAGTCCCACTGCCACTGCTGAGGGTTTGCTTTGAAAAGATTCTGCCTTCCAGGCCTGCAATTATCCATTTTTTATTTATCAACCCTCTCCTGCAACAGCACTTAGGGTGCTGGGAACTATCTGGGAAATAATTCTCCATTAATTAAGCTCCTGCACATCACGTGGCCACGTTACCTGTGCCTCACCCTCTGCCCAGACTGGCAGTGGTGCCATAAATTCGGGGTGTGAGGGGCAAGAAATCCTCTCTGGGATCATCCCAGCTGAGCAGAAAGCCAGGGTGACAATGACAGGGACTCAGCAGAGCCAAGGGATCCAGGCTGAGCTGGGTGATTTGGTTTCTGAGCTCCCCTGAGTGATGGCAGGGCTCAGGCAGCCCTTGCAGGGGGAAAAGGGGATGTTTTTGTCTCACCAGGAATGGGGGAAAAGAACCCTCCTGCTCCCTTCCCAAACCTCCTGGCACCTGGGACATGAGGACTTTGTCACCTGGGACACAGGGATTTGTGGCACAGGGATTTGTCACCTGAAACACAGGGACCTTGTGACCTGGGACACAGGGATTTTGGGAATTGGGACATCAGGACTTTGTGACCTGGGACACAGGGACCTTGTGACCTGGGACACAGGGATTTTGGGAATTGGGACATCAGGACCTTGTGACCTGGGACATGGGGACTTTGTGACCTGGGACACTGGGATTTGGGACATGGGGAATTGGTGACACAGGGACCTTGTGACCTGAGACATGGGGTCCTTGTCACCTGGGATACAGGGACTTTGTGACCTGAGATACAGGGATTTGTCACCTGGGACGTGGGGACCTTGTGACCTGGGACATGAGGACCTTTTGACCTGGGACACAGGGAATTTGTGACCTGGGATACAGGGATTTGTGACCTGGGACACAGGGATGTTGACACCTGGGACACTGGGATTTGTAACCTGGGACATGGGGACTCTGTGACCTGGGGAATTTTGGGGAGTTGAGCTTGCTTTATTTATTTATTTATTTATTTATTTATTTATTCCAGGAAATACATTTGATTTCTTTAATTGAGACTTCATTAGCTTCTGCTGCTCTGAGATGCTGCTCGGGTTTGCTAAATTCAGGGGATTTGTGGTGAAGATCTTTTTTGTGCTTGTGAAATCCTCTTTTTTTTTTTTTTTNTTTTTTTTTTTTTTCTTCTCTTTAAACTCAATAGAAAACTAAAGAAAGGAAAGAATAACTGTCAATATATCTGACTAGAATTCCTGGTGTTATCCAGAGGCCAGAGCAGAATTTCTCTGGCTGTCAATACAAGTGGAGCAGGAATTGTGTGGGTGGATCAGAGCACTTATCCCAGCCATTTATGCAGCAGTGGCACAAGTTAATGGAACAGATTGTCAGGGGGACTGCAGGGAGGATGGGAAATGTGATTTATGGATGGCAGAGAATACACTGCATGCCATGAGGAAGTTTGGGGAATAATAAAAGGAGGTGCACAGACAAAATCATTGCCATCGCTCAGAAAATAAGATTTTATTTCTGGCTGCTTTTACTGCTTCCTTGAATTGCCTGCTGATTTTGGTGTTTAATGCAGGATGAGTTACATTTGGAAAAAAAAAAAAAAAGAAAGCAGTTCTGTCACTTTTGAAGGTGACAACAGGGAGAAATGGGCTGCTTGGGAACGTGCTGAAAGTCAGGATATTTATGGTTTCTCATTCTCCCTTCTCTCTTGGGGCAAACCGTCTGGATCTGGAGGGTGTTGCCTCTGTAGGCTGGATGTGACTTTTGTTACCTTTGAGGAAAACCTGTCAGAAATTAAGAGATTACAATAATAAGACAAACAAACCCAAAAAGCTGGGTGGATGTGGCAGTGAGGAGCTGGAGTGGGGTGACACAGGAAGATCCCAACATTTCTCCAACATCAGAGATCCAACCAGGAACTCCTGAACAAAGGATCAAGGTGGATTTGAAGCACAAAAACCCTCCCCAGAACCCCACACCTGCTCTCATTTTGTGCAGTCAGTGGAGATGCTCTGTGATCCTCTACATTCCTTTATTCCCTCCAGACATTCCCAGCCTTTCAACTTCCCAAACAAAACTCCTGAGGAGGAAACCTGACCTGTGGAGCACATTTAGGAGTTGCTGTTTTAAATATGCAGCTTTTCAGCCTGGCAGATCAATCCCACTTGCAGGCAGTGCCTCTTCCAGCTGCGTGGAGCAAAATTAGGATGGAATTGATTTTTTTTTTTTTGGGGGGGGGGGGGGGTCTCTCTGACATTCCAGGCATGGAGAACTCCATGGAAGGGCTGGTTTGATGGCACCGTGTTTGCCATGGTGGGATGAGACACTGGCAGCTCTCAGAGCCTCCACTCAGGCATGAAGAGGATAAATGGCATAAATGGATGTTTGAGGTTGTGTATCCATGGGATTCTTGGCCTTGTTGCCTGGAGCTTGGGATGAGCAAAACAGGGGTAAGGAGGTGAACATTTGAGAATGTGGGAAATATTTCTGGAGTGTTTGGGCAGCCCTGCTCATGCTGGTGACGCCTTATCTGTTTGACCTGGAAGAGAGGCCAGACAAAATGAGAGGAATAAAGCAGGGATTGATTTCTTGCAAGGCCTCCCAAGGCCCCACCCTGGCAATGGCAGAGCCCGGCTGCAGCCCCTGCCAGGATGGGCCTCAGCATGGACACAGAAAAGGGGCTTTGCCCACGGGGTTCCACACTTTGATCAGTTCTGCTCCATTTGCAGATTGAGGGGAAGTGCCCAGTGAATCCCTTGCAATGATGAAGTTCCACCCTCCTTGCTTGGCCTCCTCTTTTTGAGGTTGTTTGTGCTTTTGGGGCTGAGGTTGGGAAGGATTGGCCTTGGAACTTGGGCTGGGGAGAATTGTTGTATCTGAGTGCCCTGCCCTGGGAAGAGAACTCAGTAAAACTTAATATGAAGCTGAGAGCTGCACACTAAAGCAGAACAGAAAAAAACTTATGGCATCACTAGGAGAGCAGAGCTTTGTCTGGCTGGGAACATCCCAACGTGGGAAGCTGTGGAGAGACAGAGGGTGGGGCAGCGGTGGCCCCAAACCCCAGGAATTCTCTCCCTAAACCACTTGGGAATTGCCCTCTCATCCCAGAACTCCGAAAGCGCGGGCTGAAACAGGAGCACACACCACAGGCAAACCCCTCCCTGCCTCCTTTCCCCCAGCCCGGGCTGAAGGGAGGGAGCAGGCGAGTGGAAGCTCCTGGTGTGATCTCTTGAAGAGGAATCAAAGCGTGACAAGAATGGTCAATTGAGCAGAGCGTCGGAGCGGCGGCTGCTGCTGCCCGCTGGCGCTGGTGGCACCTCCCTCGGCTGAACGGGCCCCAGCCGCCTCCCGAGCTTTTGAAGGGCCTCGTGTGTGGGGCCTCGGAAAAGGAGGAACACCGGCAGCTTTGATGGGACGTGAGAGGGACGTTGCGCATCCGTTTTCAGGGGAGGATTGGCGTTTTAAATGCAAATACCGTGCTGGGGGGGCGGGGAGCAGAGCTGTGTCTGGAGGAGGGATTGGCCTTTGAAGTGTCACACAAACCTGGTTTCTGTGGGTGGTGGTGGCGGCGTGTGTTGGGTTTGTAAGCGATTACAGCTGTTGCAAGGAGGGATCAAGGTTTCCTGGCGGTGCTACAGCGTGTGGGAATGTTCCCATCCCTGTGGGAATGTCAGCCCTGCTGTCACTGGGGGATCAGGGAGATCAGGGGATGGGGGTGACACCAGGCCCGCTCCAAGTGTCATCGTGGGGCACTTCCCACGCAGCATCGGGTGATTTGTTGGTGCTGAGGGGGAGAACGGCAGCAATTTCAGAATAAAACACGAATTGAGCGTGGCACAGCTGTGCCGGGCTGCCTGGGTTTTTGGGGACACATTTGGATGTCCGGCATGGAAATGGAACCAGCAGAGTGCTGGGGCTGTACTGGGACCGATCTGGGTCACCCTGGGCTCAGCAGAACTCGGGAGCTGCAAACTTTGGGTTCTCTCAGCTTTGGGCTTTTCTCACAGCACAGCTTTTTATTGGTTTGTAGGAATGAACAGCGAACCTTCTTCCAAATATTTACAGGGTTATTGCCCCAGTATTTGCAGCATTTTTCCTTTGATATTTGCAGGGTTATTGCCCCAATATTTACAGGGTTTCTCCCTTGATATTTGCAGGGTTATTGCCCCAATATTTACAGGGTTTCTCCCTTGATATTTACAGGATTATTCCCCCAATATTTACAGGATTATTCCTCCAATATTTACACGGCTATTCCTACGGTATTTACAGGATTATTCCCCCAATATTTATACTACTGTTCCCCCAGTATTATGGGGTTATTCCCCCAGTATTTACAGGACTATTCGCCCAATATTTACTGGATTATTCCCTTGGTATTTACATGGCTATTTCCACAATACTTCCAGAACTGTTCTCCCACTGTCTACAGGATTATTCCCCCAATATTTACAGGATTATTCCCCCCAGTATTGACAGGGTGATTCCCCTAATATTTACAGGATTATTCCCCCAGTATTTATATGGCTGTTCTCCCAATATTTATGTGGCTATTCCCTCAATATTTACAGGGTTATTCCCTCTATGCATACAGGATTATTCCCCCAATATTTACATGGCTATTCCCTCAATATTTACAGGGTTTTTCCCTCGATGCATACAGGATTATTCCCCCAATATTTACAGGTTATTCCCCACTATTTACAGGATTACTCCCTTGATATTTACATGACTATTTCCCCAATACTTCCATTAACTATTCTTCCACTAAATACAGGATTATCCCCCCAATATTTACAGAGTTATTCCCTTGCTATATACGGGATTATTCCCCCAATTTTTACATTACTATTTCCCCAATACTTCCAGAACTATTCTCCCACTATTTACAGGATTATTCCCCCAGTATTTCCCTGGCTATTCCCTCTTAATTCCCAGGAGGGGAAGTAAATACCCAATTCCTGCTGCTGTTCCAGCTGATTGTCTCCCACATCTGTGGCTGCTGCCCCAAATGTGAGCACACAGGGAACACATGCCACATTTTGTTTGCCAACCACAAAAAAGATGGGTTTGGAGCACCCAAAATGTCACATCTGTTCATTCCACAAAATATTCTCCTGTCCAGTGCACTGAATGGCTTCCTCTGTGGGAAATGTTGCTTTCCAGGCTGTTAAATTTGGATGAGAAAGTGGTGGAAATGTTCTTTATCTCATGGAGTTTCTCCTCTGTTTGCAGCAAGGGAAGCCCTACGTTTTTGACAGGGTGTTACCTCCTAACACAACCCAGGAACAAGTTTATAATGCCTGTGCCAAGCAGATTGTCAAAGGTAGGTGTTGTTTTTGTTTATTATCCCTGCCTGGAGGGAGGGAAAAGGATGTCTTTCTGAGCCCTCAGGTTGTTTCAAGAATGGATAATGAATTTTTGGATATCTGAAGGGGAGTTTAGTAATTGGTAATTCCAAGCATTTCTGTTTTTTTAAGGGTTTGTCTGTGTGGAAAAAAAAAAAGCCCCAAGCAACAAAAGAGCCGAAGGAATTGCAGGAGTTCCTTATTTTCTCCTTGTGATTCCATATAAACACTTGGGTTTTGGGGTATAAGGGACAAAAAGTGTGTTTCTCATGCAGTTCAGCCCAGGATGAGTGTGGAATATCTGTAAAACTGAGTGGGAGGATGGATCATTAAAGGAAAGTGTGGAAGGGCCTGGTCTGGGAGTTGCTTTGCATGCAGAGAGTTTACATTTAAAACTGGAATGAGAGCACAGATGCCTCATGGAAAACATCCTGGTTCTGGGAAAAAAACCTTCATACACTGTGGAAATTTCAAGGTTTTCACTTGACAATCAATTTTTTGGATGTATTTTATTCCCAGGCCATACTCCCCCAGTGCTCACACCTGGTTCTGGTGCTGGATGATCCATCCATGGTGATATTTGTTCATAAAATCATGGATATGCTGAGCTGGAAAGCTCCCACAGGAGCAGGATTAGGTTTGAGCAAACAGCTCCATCCCTGCCCAAATGTTTCACATTCCTGATGTGGGAAATGTGGGAAAAAGGGAGTTTTTGGGAGGAAGAGGGGACTCCCAAGGGCAGCAGTGGAAGCACGTGTGGAATCACCACTGGGGATTGCTTCTTTTTAATGAAAACTCTCAAATATCCCCAAATCTGCAAGAGAACGAGAGGCTGTGATTGCCACCACTTCTGCTTTGCTTCCCATCACTCTCTGCTGCCAAAAAACCAGTTTTTATCTCCTGAATCCACCCAGGTGTGTGCCTGGATTTTGCATTTTTCCTAAAATCCCATAGAGTAGGGGAAGTGTGGGAGCACTGGAGCCCCTCAGCGCACGTCTGTGGGGCCTGGGAGGAGGAGAAAATGGCTTTAAATGACTTTTTTGGGTGGTTTTGGTTGCTCTCACTTGGGAGCTGAGGGACTTTTCTGGTTATAAAAATGGGCTGAGTTGCAGAATTTGGGAGATTGGGGGTGAAAAAGAGAAATACAGGGCTAAAAATGTGGTCATGGGAATGTGTTTGTGGTGTCCACCCTCAGGAAAAAAAGGCAACTCTGGAGGGGCAGAGGAGGATTTTGGGAAAAAACTGGGAGTCTCTGTGGGGAGAGTTGGGCCAGGAATTGAGAAAAACACTTGGATTTACTATTTTTCTGGGAATTGCATAAAAATCCCACCTGATCGTGGTTCAGTCTTGTTGTTAATCTGATTTTTTTTCCCCCTCCCTCTGGAATTTTGTGCAGATTTTTTTCTGTCTGGGGCTGTTTCTCTCTGGGTTCAGTGCACAGATGGTCTTTAAATGACTAAAGGTGGAAAAATCTTCCAACAAAAATAACCTCAATTCTGAGACCTCTGACTTGTTTTCACTGCAGGTGATGCAGAGGGCTAATT
>VZTR01022427.1:47785-60397 GCA_013400775.1 Chaetops frenatus | reverse complement strand
ACTTTAAGGTCCTTTCCAACCCAAACCATTCTGGGATTCTGGAAATGAAAGTGGAGCCCGTTTCATCCCCTCTTGTTTTAATAAAAATCCAGGGCAATTTCTGCTGATTTAAACAGTGCCAGCTGTGGCTGAGTGTCCCTCATATTTCAGATTTTACACCTGGATTCCTCCACCGTGGAAAAGAAAACATAATTACCATGGGGCTTGCTGGGCTGGGGAGAATATTTAATTAAATACATTTACAAGTTGTCACTTCCTAAAAATAATAAAGTTTATATAAGTTTACCTGGTGCTGCTCCCAGAGGTTTTTGCAGCACAACTTGGAATTGAAAGGCTGAGGGGAAAATCCAATTCCACCAAAACCATTCCAGGGGAAGGGATGCTTCAGGCTGGAGCATTCCTGGTTTTGTGGCTGCCTTAGGAATTCTGTCTTTTGCTGTGCTTTGGGGTGTAGGCACAGCTCAGGGTGGGTTTGTGCACCCTGAAGGGATCCCAGTAAAAAAATCCCTGTTTATCCCAGTTTAGGAAAAGGGGGAAAACTCCCTGAGCAGTAACACAGGGATTTGGCTCCAGGAGAGATTTTCCAGGATTTCTTCAGGGAGAAGGGATGGAGAGCATGGGAATGAGGCTGGAGCAAGGGAGAACAAAGTCTTGGGGGTGTTTGTGTATTTAATTTTCCCCTTCACCATGGATTTAATTGATTTAATCACCTTTTTCCCCTCATTCTCACAGTCTGAAATAAAATGGACAGGAAGGAATTTTTAGTTTTGGAGCAGTTTAAAAAGGTGCTGGGTGTGGTGTAGGGTTTAACTGCTGCAGGAGATGATATTATTTATCTAATATAAATAAAATATTCCCACTTTAGCTCCAGCTGAGTGCTGCTTTGTAGGGAAAGCAGTCAGCAAAGGAACTGATTTATCCAGATTTTTATTCTCCCTCAAGATGTTTCTGTAATTCAGGGGCAGGAACCCAATAAGTGCTTTAAGCACAGGATGTGGGAAGGAGGGAGAGGTGATGTCAGTTCTTTGTGTGGAATTGCCTTCACCCCTGGCTGATGCTGGGAAATTCACTGTCATTCCACCTCTGGGTGAATGAGGCAGTGGATAAAATTTATATTTTAGGCCAAAATTTTTATATATTACCTTTTATTNTTATATATTTTTATATGTATATTTTAGATATATTAATATATCTATATATATAATATATTTTGGACTATATTTAAGACTATATTTAAAACTGTGAAAACAGGTCAATGTGACCCACTAATCACTGACAAATACACATCATACTAAAAAACACATTCATGTGTGTGATTTTCTTCTATTTTGCTAAAAAAAAAAGTTAGAATTCAATAATTTCTGTCAATTACAGATCAAATCTGCCCTCCCATGATTGGGAATTATGTGGTTACCTGCTATATTTTTCAATAACAATAATAATTGCCTACCACTGTTTGGAGGAAGAATCTTTTTTGTGCTGACCTGGGCAATTTTAATTGGACAAAGGTTTATTCCAGAGGTGTGTCAGAGATTCCAGACACTGATGGAATTTTCAACTGCTGACTGGTTTTTGCACATTTTAGCAGTTTCATGAAATGTTTGGGAGCAGCAATTCAGTGTAGGCTTTAGTCAGAGAAGGGTTTTATCTCAAATTTGGGTTTTTATTCCCATTTTGGTGGTGTTGCCTCTCCTGGATGTGCCAACAAGAGCGAGGCAGGGAAAGGAGCCATGCAGGGAAATTGTTGGGATGAGTTAAAATTCAGTTCCTGAAGGAACAGGGGAAGGCAGTGGTGCAAATTAATATGGAAAAAAGGAGGTTTTTGGAATTCCCTGGCAATAGGCCCAGCGAGCTGCAATTGGAATATTTCACTGGAATCCTCAAACCTCCTTAACCCAGATCTTCCCCCAGCCTAGCGGGAAGGAGGAGGAGGATGTTTGGATGCTTCTTGTCACTGACAAATTCCCAAAATCCAGGTTGAACAGGGAGAAGCAGGCTGGGAGTTGGATGTTTGTTGTATTTGCCAGTGGAAAGGAGCTGACAGGACAGAGGGATTCTCCATGGGGTGAGGAATTCCAAATTGTGGAGTTGCTTTTGCCACCTCTTCTGAGCACTAATAATCAAGTTGACCACCTCCCAGAACAATTAGCATTCACAGGGACCCTGTGGAAGAGGGAATTTGGATAAATCTCCCCTCCTGTGTTCTCCCTGAGGAAGGATTCCCAAATTATCATTGGTTTTTGTGTCCACAGGGAAAACTGCACGACCCTCAGCTGATGGGAATCATCCCCAGAATTGCCCACGACATCTTTGATCACATCTACTCCATGGATGAGAACCTGGAGTTCCACATAAAGGTAAATGTGGAATGATGATGTCTTATGGTGGAAGGAATTCCGTGGGAAATCTGCCTTGGAATGTTCTGTGGGGTTTTGGTTTCTTTTTTCCTCCATCACTTTTATAACCCAAAATCCCTAGAAATCACCTGATGCAGCTCCTAGAATTTTTTTTCTGGAGTGTGTGTCCAGTGCAGGTTTGCTGGAACCACCCTTTGGGCAGGAAAATACTGATTTACTGCAGCTCCTCCAGAGATTGGACCCTGCTGGTTCTGACCATAAATCCCACGGAGCTGCAGGGACATTTGGGAAAATACTGACATCTTATCCTAAGGATGTGGGGTTGGAAGTGGGGAAGGACTGGGCAATCCATGGAAGGATGTTTAGAAGGGATTTTTGAAATCCAGTGCTCCTTCCAATGGTGGTGCAGTGTTTTTAATTTGATCCCAGCCATGTGATCTCCCAAATGTTTGGGAGTGACCTTTAATTCCCACTGTCCATCAGCTGTCCTGGGGAGCTCTCAGCCATGGGGGGCTCTGGTCCATCTGGCAGAGCTGGGCTCAGGCTGCAGCTTCCCTCCAAGCAGACATCAATAAAATTGCCATGGATTGCAGGGAGAAGGAGTTTTCTGTGCCATCCCTGCCCCAAAACTAAGCCAGACCTAAATATTTCACTGGCTGAGCACAGGTGGATGTGAAAACACTGTCCCTTCTCCTGGTGCTCACTGGGAATAGAGCTCTCTTTCCTTTCTGTGCCTAAAAGTTAGAGAAAAGTGACTTTTTTAGTGCTATTTGCATTAAATCCCTTGAAGCGCTCCAGGGGAAATATTTGTATATTTATTTTAATCATCTTGTACCTCTGGAAAGGCTTGGTCACGTATTGGGAACCCTCTCAGCAACCAGGTGCAGACAGAAAAAATATTACAAACAAACCACTTAAGAGACTTTAAATTGTAAAATATGGAGAGACCCCCCTGAATTTCCACAGTGATTCCCTCCCTGGCTGCAATTCCAGTCCCTGGGACCCCAAGCTGTAGGAAATTCCTGGCCTATCACGTTGTAAATCACAGGATTTTTCCCGTGTTTTCCCACCAGAGCTGATGAATCTGTCCCAGAAAAGCTGCCTGAGCAGCAGAGGGGTTGTACAAGGAGCTGTCAGGGAGAGAAATGTTCTGTCAGCAGCAGCCAGGGTTTAACCAAACTGCCACACTCTTCTGATAACTGAGCCAGCACTGAAAATTAATAGCTTTTTTTTTTTTCCTCTCCCTCTCTAATAGGGATTCATTTAGAATTTGGTCTCTCTTCTGTGTGTTGGTTTTCAATGTGAAATATTAAGTCTGGCCTAACTGGGCTGTTGGAATCAGCTGGTCCAGAGGAGGGCTTTAAGTGAGGAAATAAAGGCACAAATGCAAAATATGTCTGTATTTAATAGCAGTTTTACATGGAAAGTTCAACTCAGCTGTATAAAAACCCCAGACATTATTTTTCAGGTGAGGGAAAATGAGACTTTACAAAATACCAGGAGTTTATTGATACCTGGAATGTAGCCATGTGGTATTCCAGCCAAATAATTTGAATAAACCTTAATTAGGGAAAGGTTAATTAGGCCCTACTCTCCTCACATATTTCTGTTTCCTTCTGTGAGTCAAATACCCTTTTATTAAAAAGCTCATTCATTCATTCTCCTTCTCCTTTTTTTTTTTTTTTTTTTTTTTTTGGGCAATTTTTTTTTTTTTTTTGAGGACAATTGTCTCTCTTTGTTACAGCAAAGCTCATTTTCATTTTCTCCTTTGGATTTGATTCAAGGCAGAACCATCACATGTGCTTCATTTAAAAGTTTAATTTAATATATATTGCTTAGGCTTATGGAAGTTGTATGGCAAAGGTACTCTCTGCTTTTGTGGGGGGTGAAAATCAATGTACAATTTTTACAGTCCTCAAACCTGACCCTTCTCATGATGCACAGGTATGGCAGGAACTGAAATTATTTGATTCAGTTCTTTTTTTTGGTCATTTTTGCCTATGTTACAAAAAGAAAAAAAACAAGATAAGGTTTGCCTGCAGGTTTTCATTGTGTACTTTCCCTGATGAATCATTGATAAATGGAGGAAAATCAATGGCTTGTAAATCATTCAAGGTACAAATGTGTTCCCATGCAAGATGGAACTCAAACTGTGTGGGAAGGTGGGGTTTTATTTTTAGTTTGGTGCTTTGACAGGGATGGAAACATAGAGACAGCAAGACATTAAATCAGCAACGTTTAAATCTGTGATGTTTGTGATTATTTCATTAGGTTTCCTACTTTGAGATATATTTGGACAAAATAAGGGACCTGCTTGATGGTAAGTTATGTGTTTTTTATGTGTCTGAATGCCTTGGCTTCACCCAGAGCTTTGAACCAAAGCCTGAGGGGAAACAGTGACTTTATTTGGGAGGGGATTAAATTTAAACTGGAGAATTTTGCAGTTTCAATCATCTGATCTGTGTCCTATGCTCCTGCCTCTGCAGTGCACAAGCTTTGGTAAAAAACAGAGAGCACTGAGGATTTCCCAGCCTTCAGGCAGGGCTGGGCCCCCTTGGCAATGGGTGTTATTCAAGGAAAACTGATTTTCAAAATGCAGGGAGTGTTTTAGAATTATCCCTTGCTCCTGCCAGGCAGTTTGGTGGGGAGGATCTGCTTCTTGCACTGTTCATGTCTCTATCTCTGCATGTTGTGTGGTAATAAAAGTGAATTTTGGTAATCAGTGTGAGGACAGAAATGGCTGTAGATGTAGGAATGTCTGTAAATGTAGAAATCTCTGTAATGTAGAAATGTCTGCAAAAGTAGGAATGGCTGTAAATGTAGGAATGGCTGTAAATGTGGCACTGAGCTGTTCTGAATTCCAGACTGCTCTCCTGTCTCCTCTGCTTTGCCAAAACCCAGCTTAGTCTGGACTTACTTCATTTACCCAAGCAATAAACAAAAGCTTTTGTGCCCCGAAGTTAAATTTAAATAACCAGGTACGAGATTGACAGAGCAGGAAACAATTTCTGTGTGTCAGAAATGTTGGAGGTTCATAAGGAGTGGGGGTGACTGCAGATTTCATTTACAAATTTCCATCCCCAAAATATGTCTGTCATGCCTGGAGCTGACAATTTATTTATTACCTCTGGAATATTCCTAATGATCTCTCACATTTTTCTCCAGTGTCAAAGACAAACCTCGCTGTACATGAAGATAAAAACAGAGTCCCATATGTTAAGGTAAAAGAATCATTTATTCCTCAGCTTCTCATTCTTTCCCCCAAGTGCATTTATTTACACATTTCCTTTTGCATCCATTGTGTTTGCTGAAATAATTCAACTCCTGTTTGAAGCCTTGAATGTTCAATTTGTATTGGTTCCTGGGTTTAAACAAGTTTCCTGAAATATTAATGGGCTTGAATCATGTTTGTTTTATTTTCCTGACTTTGAACATTGCCATTTTGTTAGGATGCTGTTAAATTTAAAGTATTCATATTCCCCTTTCATGTCAGATATGAAAGAGAACAACTTGAGGAATTTTGTTCCCTAATATTTTGCTGCATGGATGCTGTAATCTCACAATAGCTCAGAGCAGATTGGGTGGCTTAGGAATTAGTTTTATGACTTTCTGGGCCCTCACTTGAATGCAGTGTGCTTGATATGAACATATGTGAGACTAAATAATATATATATATTATATTTTTCTGTTTATTCTGAGCCTGAGGAGCAAAAAGAAATTGATAAAATAATTTACTCAGCAACACTGCATTGAGAGAGAAAGACTTTGCACTTTGTCTCGGAATTTGAGGGGGTAAAATTAACTTGGCTATGAAATCTAACCCAAATTAGGAATACATGTTGCATCATTCCACGTTTTCTGTGGAAAAATTTGTGCTGTGTGCCTGGATTTCACTGAGCCTTTAATCCTGTGGAAAAAAATCGACTCCCAAGTTCCCCCTGAAAGTCACCCCAAGGCAGGTTTGGGTCCATTGCCTCGCTAACCATCCTGTGGGATGTTGATGCTTCTCCTAATTATTCTGTTCATTAGTGCTAAATGAACATTCCTGATTGTCTCTTGCCTGTCCCCAGGGTTGTACAGAAAGATTTGTATCCAGCCCTGAGGAAGTTCTGGATGTCATCGATGAAGGGAAGGCCAACCGGCATGTGGCCGTGACAAGTGAGTGCCCATGGAACCCTCTGGAATTCTCTCCTTGTGCTTCCAAGGGATTTATTGATCCCTCCCATCCACCAAGGACTCAAAGTTATTTTATGAATGATTTCATGCTGCTAAAATGACAAGACTTTCAATTAATTGGCTGCACTTTTGTACAGAACCTCTGCTGGCTTTCAGCTCTGAGCTCAGGATTTAAGGCCTGGCTTTAAATGGAATTGCTCCATGAAACACCACAGCAGGGGTTGGTGCTCAGAGTGGAGATACTTTGGAATTCTGAGGAGCTGAAATGATGTATTTACATTTTCCTTCAGTAATTCCCTGCTCAAACAGCAGCCAGAGAGTGCAGGGCCATTTTCAACCTGGTTATTCCAGCAAAGCAGTGGCTTGGATGGGGTTCCAGTGGTGACAAAGCAAAAAAAATCTCAGGAATTAAACCCCAAAAGAATCCAAACTTGTTGGTGTTGTGCTGCATGAAATTATAATAAATTCCCATATTTATACTGGAAAATGTCCCTGATCTAAGCAGTGAATTTGGCAGAACCTCAGTTTATAATGAAATTCTTGGTGGTGGGGTGGTATTTTGGGTATATTTGGGGGTTTTTTTGTCTTTCTGTTTTTAATTTTAACTTAATTTGATTTATTTTAATGCCCTGGGTAACTTCTTTCTCTTCTCTGCCTCTGCCTTCTTGCTTTGGTAAATATTATATTGCTTTTTTTGCCATCATTCTGATAGAAATTTATTCTGATTAACATTTCCTCCTGCTGTTCCTGCTATTTTCTTTAACAAAAAATACCCAAATACACCTTCTACCTGTTGCTTTTGGTGCACACAGAGAAGTTTTGATAAATGTATTTTACTGGGCTGAAAAGGAGCAAATTGGGGAAAAAAAAACCCCTGAGTTTAGAGATAAAGGGAATTCAGATAATATTGTGAATATTGATGGGAAAGGGTGGAAGTGGGTTTATAGTAACAGAGAAAATAGAGAAAACAGATGAGAAAGTGTTTTTTTCTTATTCTTAGTATTTTCTTTTTGCTACTTAATGAAATTCCTGCATAACATCGTTACAATCAAAATAAATGGAAGCTGAAACTGTAGCTGTGTTTTATTTTTACCTGTGACCTGGGCAAAGGGAGATTTTTACCTACAAAAGCAATAAAAATCACTCTGAAATTTAATTTAATAGTGTGGTTTGGATGAAAACTTTTGCTAAATGTCAGATCCCTTCCCAGAGTTACACTGAGAGCTTCCCAGATTCTTTGGAATTTAGAAATTTTGTAGCCAGCTCAGATGGGATGGAATTCCATGCCAGGTTTTAAAGGAATTTAAACAAAACATAAAAGACATTTAAACAAAAGCTCTGGCTTGTGATTGCAGATATGAATGAGCACAGCTCGAGGAGCCACAGCATTTTCCTCATCAATATCAAACAGGAGAATGTGGAAACAGAGAAGAAACTCAGTGGGAAGCTTTACCTGGTGGACTTGGCTGGCAGTGAGAAGGTAAATTCTCCTTTTTCCTGGGCTGCTCCCACTGGCATCCCACACTGAGGATGGATCTCCCAAGAGTTTTCAGCTTAGATTATCATTAATAGGGCTATTTTAATTTTTTTTTAATGTAGGATGGAGAAAAGGAGCAGATCAGAATTATTAGCATGAAAGACAACCCCCCAAAAATCTGCATTTATTATACAATTTTTATACAGCTTTACATTTACATCTGTGTAGCTGGAAAAAGGAATGTAATTTTTATATCATTTATCAAATTAGACATATTTTAACTTACTTATATTGTCATGTCCTGTTTCTAGGTTTTTTCTAATTATTTCACCTATTTAAATGGATGAAATACCAGCAGTTAATGCAATTTTCAAGTCTACTCAAAGCTCCCTGGATCTTGATTGTGGTGACTATTTCTGCTTTCCAATGTAGAAAAATAAACCCCAGAAAAATGACTTTTATCTATTTACTAAAAGAGTAATGGTTTGGAACAGAGCTGCAATGAAAAAATGTTTCCCAATTCTCATTCTGATGTTTTCTGGAGTGTTCAAAATCAGCTTGATTGGAATTTTGGGACACATTAATTGATAACCCATGGGTACAATGCAGAAGTGATCTATCAGAGTAATTAATCATGTTAATGTCTGTGATTGCATAGAGATGTTAAATTAAAAGCTCTTTATGATGTTTACAAAATGAGGGCCTGGATGGGCTCTGCTCTCCTCTGAAAAATCAGCTTTTTTGGTTCATTATGCCTGGGCATGGTACAGAAAACCTGAAATATGGATTTCCTGGGTAGGTTGTGTTCTTAAAAGACCCAACTGCTTTTTCTTTTCATGTCATGGGGCATTTTTAGGTGGAAGTACAGATAGTTTTAATGCAGAAAAAAAAATTTGGCTTTATCCTGCATTTGGATTCATTAGAAAATTAGAAATTTTGTTTTATCTGTGTAGTAGCAGGAAGGAAAAATACCAGCAAATTAGGACTGTGTAAAATAGAATTAAACACTTTGTAGGATACAAAATCTATCATTTTTGATATTTTTGGTCCATGCAAGCAAATTACAAAGCCAAAATGTTGATTTTGGGGCCAGTGAGAGTCTCCCTGCAGTGCTCCCTGTCTGTATGGACTTGGGAGTGATTCCCAAGGTGAGCACAGACTTCTTCCTGAATAAAATCAGGGACAACTTGCTCTTGGAGTGGGAGAAAAGCAGAATTATTACAGGTTTGCACTGACAGAAAAGTTGACATGAAATCCTCCTTGTCCATGCATTGATTGAAAAGTTGGGATAAAATTCTCCTTGTCCATGCACTGACTGAAAAGTTGAAAGTTCTCCTTGTCCATGCCCTAACAGCAAAGTTGGGATAAAATTCTCCTTGTCCATGCACTGACAGCAAAATTGGGATAAAATTCTTCTTGTCCATGCCCTAACAGCAAAGTTGAGACAAAATTCTCCTTGTCCATGCACTGACAGAAAAGTTGAAACAAAATTCTCCTTGTCCATGCATTGACAGCAGAGCTGAGAGAAAATTCTCCTTGTCCATGCACTGACAGAAAAGTTGATAAGAAATCCTACTTGACCATGCAGTGACAGCAAAGTTGGGATAAAATTCTCCTTGTCCACGCTGAACTAAGCTTTCTCCTCCAGGAGCATCTTTAGGCTCAGCTCTGCAGGGCTGGAGCTCTGAGTGCTGCCAGCAGAACCTGACTCTTGCCTGCTCTCTTTGGCAGGTCAGCAAAACTGGAGCAGAGGGGGCTGTTCTGGATGAAGCTAAAAATATCAATAAATCTCTGTCTGCTCTGGGCAATGTGATCTCAGCCTTGGCAGAGGGAACTGTAAGTAATCCTGGCCTTGGGGGTGATGAGGGGCTTTGATTTCTCTGCTTCTTTGCCATCCACAGGAGAAAAAGGAGCTAAATTTCCATTCTGAAGGGAGAAAATATTGGCTGAACAGCCCCAAAGCAGTGACACTTTGGCTGTTGTGGCCAGGATGAGGGATGAAATCTCAGTGATGTCACCTTACCAAGTCTTGGCACCAGCAGAACAATTGTGCCTCCTGTCGTTGTGGGCTCACATTCTCACTTTATTACAGTGTTTAAATCTTGGTTTTTTTGTTCTTTTGGTTTTTTTTCCCTTGTGTTTGGATTAGAAAACCCACGTTCCCTACAGAGACAGCAAAATGACCCGGATCCTCCAGGATTCCCTGGGTGGGAACTGCAGGACCACCATTGTCATCTGCTGCTCCCCCTCCGTGTTCAACGAGGCAGAGACCAAATCCACCCTGATGTTTGGCCAGAGGTGAGTCCCACTGGGATCAGCCTGGATGCATCCCCAAGGCTGCTCCAGGCCTTTCAAATCCAGAGTTTGTGGTTTTTTTGGTTTTGTTAAAAAGCCTGGAGAACTTCAGAGAGCTGGCACTTCATTCCCAAAGGCACCAGGAAAATAAATGTTGGTGTTGGCCAAGGTGCTGTGCTTGATTTTCTTGCAGGAAGTACAGGGTGTTATCTTAGTTCCTTGGAATTTTATGGGGAGGATAAAGGCACTGGGCAGTTTTCTCTGGGGAAAAATTCAGTTTTGCTTTATCTGACACTGCTGTCGATGCTTTTAAGAGGTGTTTTCTCCTTGAGTTCCACCTCAGGGATCATTGTTATGGGTGTAAAAAATATCTTTAAAAGTTAGGAATATTAAAGAGTGTGGACTCTGCAATATTGACAGCTTTGAGGGATTGCCATGGTAGCTCATGGACCTGATGTTTGGAGGATCTGGACAATTTAGGAACAAGAAGTGTGGAAGGATCCAGAAAGAAAATTTCTCTTCCATGTGTGTTTATTGACAAGAGCAATATGAAATGCATTTGGAAAGTTGGCAGAAATAGGTCAGGCTCATTATGTAATTACTGCTTTTGTGGTAATTGAGGAGACCTCAGATCCTTTGGAAAATTACTCATTTTTGTTTGATTTTTGTAGTAGCAGAAAGGAAAAATACTGACAAGTTAGGATTGTTTGAAAGAGAGTTGAACAGTTTGGAGGACACAATACCTTTGCCTTTGTTTAAAATTTGTTTTTTTCCACCACATGGGAGTTTCTGGATTGCAAAAGGAGGCAGAGGCCATGAACTAAATCAGATTAAAGAGCTACTTTGTGGTTTTATTTCCCCCACTGTGAGCTGAACATGATTTTTAGCTGTTGAAGATCCAAACTTCTACTGATCATGTCATGTGCTGAGCAAACACAACACTGAGATGCAGGAATTAAATAAAAAACATGAGCAGCTCTGAACTCCAGCTTCCAAGTTCAATTTCAGTTCACATTCCTCCTGGTTTCATTCCTCTTTCCAGTAAGCAGTAAAATTTGCTTTTCTTTTTGGGGAAAAGCAGATTTCCAACTGGCTCTGCATATCCTGGCTAAATATTCAACCCTTTCCTGGGAGGAGGAGGAACTTTTTGAGGGTGATGCTCACTGAGGACCAGGATGGCAGTGCAAGAACTGGGGAAATGGGGAATTATTTGTGAGCTTGGTTGGGGTTTAGGGTGGACCAGGAGTTTCTCATGGACAGCACTGAATTGTCAGGAAGGAAAGAATTTGTATTTCCCTAGGAGGATTTGTGGTCCATGCAGAGCAGCCCATGGATTATTCCTACACAAGATTCCTGTCAGGATTTTGGGTGGGAATGGTGCTGATGTGGATTCTTTTCCAGGCCCTTGGGTTGTTGTGTCTCATTTTTCTGCTGTGACACAGCTGAGGACCTGAATAGCATTAAAGGGAAGGTCCATGGCTCCTGGCTGGTTGCTGATTCCTCCATTTTTCCTGGGAGAAGAAAGAATTATGTCACCATTAAAATAAATGTCAGGAATAAAATCCATCTTCAGAGGAGCTCTTGTACCAATCAAATTGTACAAGTGCTCCTCTGATAGTAGTGAATCAGCTTTTTCTCTTTCTGCTCCATCTTTTCTTGTGGTTTTATCTCATTTTTTATTTTAATTGTCAGTAAGGGCTTCATCCATCATCAGGATAAACTTCCTGGTGTGGTGGGTTTTTATTTTTTTTTCTCTGCTACAGTTAAGTGAGTGGAAACTTGAGCTGTGCTTTTAGCAGAGACAAAGTGTAAACCCTGACCATTAGGAATTATTTTAAAAGCACAGGGTTATTTAAAAAAATATTTTTAAGTAAATAAAACTCCTGCTTGCCACAGAGTGCAAATCACTGGAGCTTTACAAACTGCTGGGGGATTTCTCTGTTATTTTTTCCCTTATCTTCTGCTTTACTCAACAGCACTGGAGGCATTTGAAGGGACTCAGTGTCTGAGCAGTGAAGGGCAGAGATCTGAGGCTTTCTTAATTCATAGTGATTGGTTTGGTTGTTCTTTTTTCAGGGTGGATTTGCTGCAGTAGGTGCTGGGCTCTGTTTTCTGCTTGCTTTGCATTTCCTGGCACAATTGTTTGGGTTTGGTTGGAGCTGAGCACTTTCACAGTAATAGAGTGGTGGTGGTGGTTGTTAGGAGGGTTGAAATTTGGGATATTTTTGCCTAGGGAGGCAGGAACTCCTCCCTTTTTCTCCCTTCCCTTCCCTTCCCTTTCCCCTTTCCCCTTTCCCCTTTCCCCTT
>VZTR01022427.1:23806-47703 GCA_013400775.1 Chaetops frenatus | reverse complement strand
TTTCCCTTTCCCTTTCCCTTTCCCTTTCCCTTTCCTTTCCTTTCCCTCCTAGGGATGGGGAATCCATAATTTCTCTATTATTTTCCCTCTGTACCATGGTAAAATTCCCAATCTCTGCTGTTTCCCTGGGATAACAATCTCAGAGGAGCTGACCTGGCTTTTGTTGTGCAGGGCCAAGACCATCAAGAACACGGTGTCTGTGAACCTGGAGCTGACAGCAGAGGAGTGGAAGAAGAAATATGAGAAGGAAAAGGACAAAAACAAGAGTTTAAAAAATGTTATCCAGCACCTGGAGCTGGAGCTGAACAGGTGGAGGAATGGTAGGTGCCAAAAATTGGGAGCTGGATGTGTCTAAATCCTGCCCTAAATCACAATTCTGATTAATTGTGTCTGATCACAAATTTTAATAGTTAAAACTCACACTTCATAATAATAATGAGAGGTGAAGAAGCAAAAACCAGGCAAACCAGCAGCCATTTACAGGAGAAACCAGTGAAAATGCCAAAATTAGTGGTTTCAGGTGTAGAGAACACATCACCAATTTTAATGTTGTTAATGATAGTAATAAAGAAAGGGAAAAAATGTCATTATATTTGGGGTTTTTTTTTTTTAAGAACTCTGCTCTTCAGACATGAGAATCATTGTGCTTTAGAGTAATTGGACCTTGAGTTTGGGGATTTTTTATAATTGAATTTCACATTAGAATAATTAATCCTTTAGTACAGTGACAGGGAGTGGCATCTGGTTAGAAGAATCACCATTTGTCTGCTCCTGTGGCTTCTGAATGGAATTTTTGTTGAGAACAGCCAATTTTCTGTTCAGAAACATAAGGAATTGCTGTTCAGGGTAGGTTGTAACATCAGCTGTAGGATGGTACAGGAGGAAGAACATGGATACATCCAAATGAAGGAATTTTTATTAAAATAAAAATTTTAAAAAATTAATCTGGAACACTGACAAATAATTTTAGCCCATTCTCAGTCTGAATTTTTTATTTCATATTTAAAACATCAAACCCCCAGACTCCAAACCAACAACAAAAAAAAACCCCAATCCAAAGCCCTTTTTTTTTTTTAAAAAAGCCTGGATGGATCCTTTTGTTTAAATATCCCCCTCCCTGGGTGCTGCTTTCAAAAGATTATTGATTTCTTGTCTGACCTTCTGCAATCTGGAAGGAGGGAGGCTTTTTACAAAGGGAACTGTCACAGCAATCCCATCTTGGATAATATTCCACTGGTACAGCTTCTTCCAGGAATTAAGGATTTATTCTGCAAAAGAAAAGGGTGGCAGGAAATGGGTGGGCTCAGCTCTCACTGAGGATTTCAGCACCCAGGTGCCCCATTTTTCTGTGTTTTACAGGCAGGAGGTTCTCATCCAATGAATGAGAAATTAAATATTCCTTTTGAGAGGCTCCTGGTGGATTCTGAGCTTGAGGAATGTTGTTTTGAGCACAAGGCCCCACATTCTGACTGAACCCACCTTTCCTTCTCTGCTCCAGTGAAATCCAACACCCAAAAATCAATTTACATTTCCCTCAGTAATAATAGAAAACACCACCAACCCTTCAGAAATAGGGCAGAAAATATTTGGAGTCAAGTGCTGATGCTGCTTGATTTCAAATTCCATTTTTTTTTCATCCTTTAGGCTGGAAAAAAATATTCTTTTTAGTTGGTTGTGCTTTTTCCTGCCCCTTTTTGATTTGCTTTGGGGCCTCCCCCAGCCTTTCTGGGGTTTGATTTATTGGTCCTCTTGACCTGTTCCCCTGCCAGGGAGATAAATTGGGAAGAGGAAAAGCTGGTAAAGCTTTCAGGGGCTGAAATATTGGAGCTTTTCCTGGAAAAATTAAAAAAAAACCTGTAACCTTCCCAGCCCCTGAGCAATGTGAGCAGCACCCAGGGGCTCCCAGAGCCTCTCCCCAGGCTCTGGTGAGGGTGGGTTTCATTTCTGCCCATCCCTCACCACTGAACCTGTAAATTGTGACCCAGTGCTGTTCCAATATTCCTTGGGAAAAGGGATTTTGTAGGAAATGTGTCTGCTGTGCACAGGCAACCTCTGGAAGTTGGTGTTTGGGCTGGAATTTGCAAGGCAGGAGGTGAATATTGTTTTAAACCTGGCTGTGCTGGTGCCTTCCTCATCCATCCTGGAGCTGGAAATCCCAAGAGGAAGAGACATGTAAATGCCAGCAGGTTTTGGGCTGGAATTTGGGGGGATTCCCTCCTTTTTTTTACACCTGTGTGAATCCATGGAGCTAATCCTGGGAGTGGAAGGAGAGCCAGGAGTTGAGTGCTTTTGGTGTTCAACCTGCTGCTGGATTTTATAGGATCAGCAAGGTTGGAAAAGTCCTGCAGGGTCACGGGTTCCATGGAGTTTGCATTTCCATGGGATCATCCTCATGAAGGTGGCCACATTCCCACACCTTTCCCATGTCATTTGTACCCCTGGAAGGGCCACAAATCCCATTTTTTGCCCCTGTGAGTGACCAGGAAACACCATCCTGAGCCATCCATGCATTTGGGATTGCAGGAATTTAACATTGTTTTAAACCTGGCTGTGCTGGTGCCTTCCTCATCCATCCTGGAGCTGGAAATCCCAAGAGGAAGAGACATGTAAATGCCAGCAGGTTTTGGGCTGGAATTTGGGGGGATTCCCTCCTTTTTTTTACACCTGTGTGAATCCATGGAGCTAATCCTGGGAGTGGAAGGAGAGCCAGGAGTTGAGTGCTTTTGGTGTTCAACCTGCTGCTGGATTTTATAGGATCAGCAAGGTTGGAAAAGTCCTGCAGGGTCACGGGTTCCATGGAGTTTGCATTTCCATGGGATCATCCTCATGAAGGTGGCCACATTCCCACACCTTTCCCATGTCATTTGTACCCCTGGAAGGGCCACAAATCCCATTTTTTGCCCCTGTGAGTGACCAGGAAACACCATCCTGAGCTATCCATACATTTGGGATTGCAGGAATTTTTTGGGTGGTGTCTCTGCAGGAGAAGCTGTGCCTGAGGAGGAGCAGATCAGTGCCAAGGACCAGAAGAACCTGGAGCCTTGTGATAACACCCCAATTATTGATAACATCACCCCTGTGGTGGCCAGCATCTCCACAGAGGAGAAGCAGAAATATGAGGAGGAGATTGCCAGCCTCTACAGGCAGCTGGATGATAAGGTGGGAATGTTTGATTCCAGGTGGAAATGGGAAATTATGGCCAAGATTGGTGTATTTTTTTCTCTGTTTTGTTGAGTATTGTGAAGATTCCAAGCAGATCCTGTCAGCTCTCCACCCCCTTTCCCTGTGCAGTGTTTGGGAGCACTCTCCAGGAAATCAGAGCCAAGTTTTCCTTTAATTTTAAGTTCAGGCTTTTCCTTTTCTTCAGTGATTTTTTTAAAGTGCCTTTTTCTGTTTCTTGAGTATTGTGAACTGAAAAATGTTGGAAAATTCCAAATACTGCATAAAAGCAGATCCTGTCAGCTCTCCACCCCCTTTCCCTGTGCAGTGTTTGGGAGCACTCTCCAGGAAATCAGAGCCAAGTTTTCCTTTAATTTTAAATTCAAGGTTTTCCTTTTCTTCAGTGATTTGTGTAAAACCCCTCAGCAAACTGTAACGTTCTCTTGGACATATAGAAATAAAAATATAACATTAAAAAAAAGGGTGACTGTCCTTAATAATTCCAGCTATAAGAATTTTAAGGAAAATACATCCACATCCCCTTTTGTTTGTGTTGGAGCTTCAAACACAGCCCAAAGTGCAGGTGGCTCATTTATTTATTTATTTATTTGTACAGCTTGAGGGACATCACTGGCACTTAAAGCTCTCAGCAATTCCCTTATCCAGCCATTAAGAGCTTTGGCTTGTGGGAAGATGAAAAGTGGAGGATAAAAAGGCCCAGAAAAGCCATTTACCACTGTGGATGAGAGCAGCAAAAAGGCTGCCTAGAAAAAGGGAAGCTCTCATCATGAATCAATACTCAATTTTAAAATCCAGTTGTAATTAGCAGGAAAATAGCAGAAAAAAAAAAGCCCAGTGTGTCCTTGCCTGTCAATATTAAGGTTTGGCTGTTTGTGGATACAGAGGATTTGTGTTTAAACCTTAATTTTGGTCTCTCTGCACAGTCTGTTGGTGGCCCTGAAAAGAGCAGTTTCCTGTAAGAAATTACAGCTTTTCTCTGATTGCAATCTGCAGCTTTTACATATTGATTAGGAAAAGGAAAAAAAAATTCAGTCATTCTTTCACTTTCCCCATCAAAACCTATTAAATTCTTCTGGAGGGAGCTGGCTGCAGGTTTGAGGTTTTCCCTAGAAAACATGGGAAGCATAATTTGGCACAGGACTGTAAAAAAGGAGAAGATACTTTATCCTAAACACAGGGATCCCAAACCCAAAATACCATCATTTATACCACTGTTGACAGCTTTTACTGCAGAGCTCTGTGTGGTTTGATTTATTTTATTTATTGTATATTTATGTATATTTATTTATGTATTTATGTCTATTTATTTATTTTTTTCTCCCCTCATACCACTCAAACATGCCCAGTTTGCTGCATTATTCTCCTTTTTTTTTTTTTTTAGAAAGGGGAGATAAAAAGTGATCAAATGAGAGCTGAGAAAATAAATTTAAAATCCCCACCCCTTTTTCATTGCAGGATGATGAAATCAACCAGCAGAGCCAGTTGGCTGAAAAATTAAAGCAGCAAATGTTGGATCAAGAGGAGGTAAGAAACTACAATAAATAAACCAGCCTAAAAAAACCCCTTTATATTTTGCTCCTGAGCCCCTTGTTTAATGATTCTGTCACAGCTGTTCATATTAACTGGCTAAAATTCAAGTGGAAAAGGTGTCAGCCAGGTTTAAACTTGAAATTTTGTAATATTCTCATTAAGCCTTGATAAAACTCCTTGAAATAACAATCCCTCCTGCTGGGAAGTGATGCTGGAGGTCCAAGGTAGGAGTGGGGCCAGGAATTTTCACTCTAAATGTGATTTTTTTGATGTGTCAGTGCCCATTCAGGTATCCAGGCACTGTGGATTACATAGAGATTTCCTGATATTAAATTACTAATTATCATTATTTTGGCAATTAGAGACAGCAATCTGTGAGATGGGGAAAAAAACCTGATAATTGGTGCTGCCACAAATTTGCTGTAAAATCTTGCATTGCTCACTTTACACATTTGATTGCATCATTTCTGTCCCTAAAATAAATGGTTTTTTGGGTTTAGGATGGGGAATATCACTAAATTCTGTCAAGTCATTCCCTTATCAGTCATTGATGAGTTCTGAAGATGCCAAATGAGGCAATAACACCAAGTTCCCCAAATTTTGCTGTGATATTTCCTAGGAATTGCTTTGATTTTGTATCCAAGCCCTCAGAAAGGGTTTCCAAGGTGTTATCATGGAAAAAACAATTTATGAACACGTTTGTAATTCATCACTCAGGGTTCAGCTGCCCCACCCTGGGGACTTGGCCAGGCTGGGGGAATCTCCAGCTTTATTTTACTCCAAGATGGAGCTCCTCATTCTCCTGCCACTGCTTGATTTGATTGCCCTGCCCTGCCCAGTGCTGCCTGTGGCTACACCAACACCAAAATTCACTTTATTCCTTCCCAGCTCATTAATTCCTGATGTGTGTGATGAGGTTTTTTTGTGTCACCTCCCTTCTCCCATCTTTTTTGCACCTCTTTTCCCACCTGAGGCTGATTTTTCCCCTCACAGATGTGCCTTGGGTTTTGGGGTGATTTGCATTCCTCCTGTTTGGGAGCAGCTGGCACAATTATTCCTCACCCTCCCCTGTTCCAGCATCACCTCTGGAAGATGAATCAGGTTTTCAGTGGCCACTTTTTCCCCTTTTTTTTTGGCACATTCCTGGTCCAGCTTTGCTGATTTATGAAATCCCTGTTGTTCAGAGCCTTTTTCTGCCTCATCTCAGCAGCTTGTCCAGCTCTTACCTTTGAGGGATTAGGTGATATTTTATTATTCAAGGTGTTTTCCCCCACATCAGCTGTCCCTGCTCTTCCCTGGAGATGTGATGAGCTCACTGATCCACCAGCAGCTGCCTCACTCTGCTCCCCTCTAATTAACCAGCCCTTATTTCTGCTTGATTAAGCCAGCAGGTTAATTACAAACCTGATGCCTGCTGCAGATGAGGCTGATTTGGGGGGGGGATTTGGTACCTTTTCACCTTTGGCTGCTGCTTAAGGTGGGTGTTTTGGGTGATTCTGAAAATGCCACCCCCAAGATGGAACAGATCCCTGAAGTGCTGCAGCCATGCTCCTTTTTTCTTTATTTACAGCTCATTTTTATAATTTCTTTCATTGGCTTTTGAAAACCCTGCTCCATTTTCCCACATAGCATCAGCCAGAACCTCCTTGTTTGTGCTGCAGGTGATGGACACTGAGAAAATTTCTTAAGTAAATGTAAAGAATTTAGTTCCATCTGTGTTTTAGCAGGAAGATTATTTGAAGCTATTTTGTTGTTTCAATATTTACATGCCATCTGGCTCTGGCAATCCAATGGGTTTTTCCATAGTGTGAGTGCACTTCTGAGGCTGCAGCATTACCAGGGAGATAAATTTCCCTTACATCTGAATCCTCTCTGGGCACGTGCCAGCCTCCAGAGCTGCCTGCCTGGCTTCCTATTTTCCACCAGCACTCAGAGCCAAAGGAAAAAAAAAAAAAAAATCATTTCTTCTGGGACATTCTACTTTTTGGGTGGTCTGGTTGACAGGGGTGGTGTTATTATTTTTTTTTTTTTTTTGCTGGGAGTCTCACTTGGTGGGCAGATCAGGAGAAATCCACCCAGCAGGGAAGGTTTTATTCCACTGTCTGCAATATAACACTAATCCATAATCCATATTTCTTGGGAAGGAGCAAATTCTGTGAATGAATGTCCAAACTTGGCTGTTAGGATGAGCATGAGGCCCTCTCTTATCTCCTGCTCTGGTTTTATCTGTTGTAATTCCCTATTTGATGGGTTTTTTATGCCATGTCAAGCCCTGATTTGGTTATTATTCTTGAAAGTGCAGTATTAGCAGTAAATGTTAGGTGTCACTTTTATTTATTTTCACATCATTCAGCATCATTCTGCTGCTGAGGCTGGGGTTGTGCTGAGGACACCACAGCTGAATTTTCAAGGCTTTGCCATCTCACTGAACATTGGTTCAAGGGCAAGGGACAGGACTAAGCCGGTGACCTCTCACAATCCCTGAAACCTCAGCAAAGAGCAAAGTTAATAAGTTTTCCAGCTTGCAAATGCTCACCAGTGTGTGTGTGTGTGTGTGTGAAGTCAGTATTTTCTTCTGAGATTAATATTTTCCCTCAGCAAACAGGAGCAGCTAATCTGTCCTCAGCATCATCCTTCAGATGACAACTGAGAATAATCATCTTAGGTTTGCTTATCAGAATATTTCTGTAAAGCCACGAGGTCTTTGAGGCTTCCTCAGAGAGCCCTTTTGCCTCAGCTCAGTTCAAAGCCCTGAGCCTCTGGTGAAACATTTTATTTTGTGGTGGTTTTTTGGCCCGAGCTGCAGCACAGGAGTGAGGGCAGAAAATGTCTTTGGAGCTCTGACACTGTTTAAAATCAGTTTCTCTGCCTCAGTCTTGGGTCATGATAGGATTTAATTAAGATTTTTCTCGTTGTTGAAGTTCAGAGCTTTTTTTTTTTTTTGTGCTTCCTTCAAATGCATTTCTGCTGGAACTGCTGCTGTTTTCAGGATTTCTCCCCTCCTGCACACACGATTTGTGCTCACCCTTTTTTTTTTTTTTTTTTTTTTCCCTCTTTGCCTGTTTTTCCCCTTTTCACTGCTGTCTTTTGAAGGAGATTTTGGGTCACTTAATGCTGCTGTGGTGATGTTTCTCCCCAGCTTTTGGCCTCCACGAGGAGGGATTATGAGAAGATCCAGGAGGAGCTGACCCGACTGCAGATCGAGAACGAGGCAGCCAAGGATGAGGTGAAGGAGGTGCTCCAAGCCCTGGAAGAGCTGGCTGTAAATTATGACCAGAAATCCCAGGAAGTGGAGGACAAAACCAGGACCAACGAGCAGCTGGCAGATGAGCTGGCACAGAAAAGTGTAAGAGCAACTTGTTCATCCTGTTGGTTCTCTCCTGGCTCCCTGGACATTCCCAAAATCCTGCTGGTGTCACCTTCTCTTCCCTATCTTAATTAAACAACAAAATTAAGGTAATTCAGAAGCTGCTCTGTTGAAGTTGGTGGCAGATTGTGGCTCTTGCAGCAAGGAACTGGATGTGAGAAGTGGCCATCCTGTGTTTTGGATATTTAAAAGCTGTATTTTGCCAAGAAAGCTGTGAAAATCTGCCTCATGCAAATGGCAGCATTTTGTGGTTTTCTGGACTCTGTGGAGCAGGGATTTTACAGGGAGCCAGGGGATCTCAAGGAAGGAATCAGGAAAAAAGTTAATCGGCTTTTTCAGCTGACATGTCCTGATCTTAAGGAAAAAATGTGATCTGAGGAAAATCAGGATTGGTTTAGTAGCTTAAAGCATCTTTATTCCTTTAATTCATTACACCAACTTAAGGAGCTGTTGCTAACAGATCTGTTTCATTAAAGACTTTGTTATCTCCCCCAGTAAAACAGATTACCACGAAATCCATTGGAAAAAAATTGAATTTTCTATCCCTCTATACCTACTTCTCTGTGATTAACCTCCTCTGATGTATTATGCAAATCAAATTCTTAGCAGATTTGCTACATTTAATAGCTCTAAAGTAGCCTTTGGTGGCAAGTGAGTTGTGAAAGTGGATTATGCCAAGGTGGAGCTGGATGTGTCACTACATTGTGCCAGCAGGCACGAGGAAAATATCCCATGACAACTGGCCAGCCTGCAGAGGGGGAGGGTAATTCTTGTTTTTAAACCTTTCCAGAGTGCCCTGACAGCGACCCAGAGGGAGCTGGGCCAGCTGCAGGAGCTCAGCAACCACCAGAAGAAGAGAGCCACAGAAATCCTGAACCTGCTGCTCAAGGACCTGGGGGAGATCGGGGGAATCATCGGCACCAACGACGTGAAAACCGTGCGTGGGCTTTGTGCTTTCCCCAGCTCCTCCTGCAGGGAAAAACACTCCAGAAAATCAGGGGATCTCCCAGGGGTTTGGGCTGGAAGGGACTTAGAGCTCATCTGGTTCCAAATCCACCTCCTGCCACGGGCAGGGACATTTCCCACTGCCCCAAGTTGCTCCAAGCCTCATCCAGCCTGGCCTTGGGCACTGCCAGGGGCAGCCACAGCAAATCTGGGAATTCCAGCTCAGCCCAGGAATCCCTTCCCAATCTCCCACCTATCCCTGCCCTCTGGCAGTGGGAAGCCATTCCCTGGCTCCTGTCCCTCCAGCCCTTGTCCCCAGCCCCTCTCCAGCTCTCCTGGAGCCCCTGCAGGCCCTGCCAGGGGCTCTGAGCTCTCTCTGGATCCTTCCCTTCTCCAGCTGAACATTCCCAGCTCTCCCAGCCCGGCTCCAGCCCTGGGAGCATCAGGAGGTGTGGAATATCTGGATCCAGCAGTCCCTCTCCCAGGACAATCTGTGTAAATCCTGGCTGGGCACACAGGAAGACATTGCACAGCTCTTTGTCTGGCTGGGAGAGGCTCAGTGTCTGGGCTCACAGTTCCCACAATTATTCCCAGCTCAGTTTTTGGGACCAGAGCCCATCTGGGAGTCACTGCTCTGATTAATGGGGAGTCTTTAAGTTCCCCCCAAAACAATACACGCATGGCCCAACTCCTTCCCTAGCTGGCATGACTCAAAATTCCCAGAAAATGAAAATACTGGCTTCTGAGGTGGCCAATTTTTGTTCTGAAGTTCAGTGCAAATTTTGGTCAGCTCTGCTTTGAGGTTTGTCTTCATGTGGCTCTTGGGTTTGGGGATACAGTAGAGGAGGTGGCTGCTCATGTTCTCACATTTTTAGATGAACAAAATGCTGATTTCAGAGACAATATTTGTATGGTCATTGCTAAATGGCAGTGATGGAAACTTTCCATGGCCTGGAAAATCTCCTTGGTGGTGTTAATGCCATCTCTGCCCATTTAAAACCACATGAAAAAATAGCAGTGGTTAAAACCTGCTGAATTCGTTTTGGAGAGGTGTGAAAATTCCTTGCAATACGTTTTTGTTTCTTTCAGTTCACTTTTTGTTGATGTCCTGCCAAGGCTCCTTAGGTCAGCAGCCCGTCCTGCTGCAGAGGACACAGTCCCTGCTGTGTCCCTGTGCTGCTGCAGGTTCCTTTGGAGCCTTTGGAGATGTCACAGCAGCCTCTGGTGGCCGTAGGAGCAGGGACTGGGAGAGGAAATCTTTGCAAATGGAGGCAGAGGCACTTTGGTACAGGTTTTTATAGGAACTGAGATGTCAGCACTTCAGGGGACAGCTGTCAGTGGAAATAAGGCCAGACTGAGGAGCATTGAGGAGAATCATTTCAAATTTGCTGGCAATTAGCATCCAAGTGTGTCTAATTTCAGAGACTTTGGAAGAAGTCTCATTTTTCAGGATTTTTTTGAAGGAGATGCAGCACATGTTCCCTTCCCCTTGGCAGTGCTGGGGAAAGGGGGGAAGCAGATGAAGTTGAGCTCTGTGCTCACTCAGGGAGAACCTGCACAGCTCCTCAGGGGAATATCCTGAGCTGGAAGGGATCATCCAGTCCAACTCCTGCCCTGCTCAGGACACCCCTAAAATCCCACCCTGTGCCTGAGAACTTTGTCCAAACACTCCTGGAGCTCAGGCAGCCTTGGAAATATTCCCATTCCCTGGGGAATGTTCAGTGCCCCATCACTCTCTGGGAGAAGAACCTTTCCCTGAAATCCAGCCTAACACCTGGTAAATGATATTATATCCCTTCACTCATATGTATAAAATGAAGGGGATAAAAGGACAAATCAAATCAAATCAGAAATTCTGAAGGAAGATTTCTCCTTCATATAATAAGTGCTCTTTGCCTTGTGAAAAGATCCCAATTCTGATTTTTTTTTTGTCCTCCAGATATGGGTTTTAAGTTCTCAGAAATTCCCATGCAATAATTAATATCCTTCTCCAAACTCTTTCTAAAATGACTCCTGGCCTGTAAAACCACCCCAAAGCCCATCCTTTGGGATGCCCAGCCCAGCTGCCAGAGCAGGGAGAAGCTCTGGCTGCTGGGAGCAGCTGGCCATGCCCGTGTGCTCAGTTGGCAGATGTCAACGGGGTGATCGAGGAGGAGTTCACCATGGCCAGGCTCTACATCAGCAAGATGAAATCAGAGGTGAAGTCTCTGGTGAACAGGAGCAAGCAGCTGGAGAGTGCCCAGCTGGACTCCAACAGGAAGATGAACGCCAGCGAGAGGGAGCTCGCGGCCTGCCAGCTCCTCATCTCCCAGGTGGGTCTGCTCCTGCCTTCTCCCAGGTTTTGGTGGCTTTCCCAGCCTCCCTCCCTGTGGAATGTGTGTGCCAGGAGTGAGAAGTGGGCCTTATGGAGAGCAGAGCAGTGTTGTCTCTCGTGTGTTTTGTTGTTTGTGCTGTCTCTTCTCTCGTTCCTTCCCCTCAGTACGTTCTGAGGTTGTGGCCTGAGCTCTGGCAAGGTCATGTCCTGCTGGAGGTCTCAAAATGTGTTTGGTGGAATAGCACCGAAATTCCTGCCTGGAGAGGTTTCCTCACCAGGAATTTGATGATCTCAGAGGTCTTTTCCAGCCTGGTTCACTCTGTGATTCTGTAGTTTGTATCTTGGATCACTTTAAAAGATCACTGACCGTATTTTTCACCAGCCAAACCTTTGGGGAGCACCCCGGATCTGCTCTGTGGCTGTGCTGCCAAGAAAAGGAGGCAGAGCAAGCTACAAAATACCATGGAAAACTTTCTGGGATGGAGATCCAGATGGTAGGAGGGGTTCTGAGTAGGTGGCAGGGACAGGCAGTGATGGCTGTGGAGAAGAGCTGAGAGCTCAGACATCCTCACCTGCAGGGAAGTGGACAAGGGAAGGGAAAGACACGATCCAATTTCCTGTTTTTCATTCCCTAGCAGTTATCCTAAGTAAACCTGGAGCAGGGAGAGCCCCTTTTCCTTCAGCAGGGTGTCTGTATTAAGTTTGACTCAATCAAGCTGTAGCTGGAAGTGTGATTCTTAAAATTCCAGGGATGCTGATGGTATGGGCTGCCCAAAAGTGTTAATTAAAAACAATACCAGGCAGAAAAACTCTCAAACAGGTGATCACGATGATCTCCATCTTGAGAGGTTCTCCATCCAAGTCCATCCAAGGACTCCCTGGGGTTAAAACCAAAATAAAATGGGGGAATTATTTTCATTCCAGTTCAGGATTGTTCCTCCAAGCCTCCCCTTCACAGCACCACCAAGCCAGAGGCCTCACCCCCTCTCTGCCAAGGTGAACTTTAGGATGAACCACAGGTCCTGCAGTGAATTTTAATTAAGATGCAATAATCCAAACAGCATCTTAATTTTATCCTCACATTCGAATAATTTCATTCCATTTGGGGTGTTTTCAGTGTATATTTTGCTGTTTTCTATTTACCCAAAAGCCCTTCTAGTTCAGAAGGTTTTTGGCAAGAACCAAACCACCAGCGTGGCTGGGGAGAGTGGATCTGAGCTTCTGCAGCTTGAGGATCCCAGAGCCACCTCGAGGCTGCTGTCCAGCTGCCTTTAAAAAGCTGCTGCTGTTGGTTTAGCACCAAGTCAGGAACTTCCAGGGATGTTTTGGGATTACTGCCTGAATTCCAAACTGGGCTACTAAACCTCTAAAATCACAGCCTGCTTTGATCCCTGAGCTCCTTCCCAAGCGTTTTGCTGTGAGTTCTCCGAGCCATCGCCTCTGGATGTGGAAATTCGGTTTTCACTCCTTTATGGAAGAGTTTTCCCTGAATTCCCAGTGCTCTTTCCATCTCACTGCTATTCCTTGTCTTCTTCAAAGCATGAAGCAAAGATCAAATCCCTGACAGACTACATGCAGAACATGGAGCAGAAGAGGAGGCAGCTGGAGGAGTCCCAGGATTCCCTCAATGAGGAGCTGGCCAAGTTACGTGCTCAAGGTACAACTCTGGGTCTCGTGCTCCTCATTTCTATCCCAGAAAACTCAGTTTTGTGTTGTAATCATGTGAAAAAAAAATCATATAAAACGCCACACAGCACCATTCTAATATTCTAAATATTCTGCAAAATTCTGGGTTTATCTAAATCTCAGTTGTCCCTCTGGTAAGTTCCCTGCCTCATTCCAAACAAAGCTGCTTCCCTTGCATGTTCACAAGTTGTGTTTTTCCCAGCTGACTGCATTTTAAGGATTGCTTGGTTTTCCCCCTTCCATTTTAATGTGGAAAATGCGTAGCATCAAAAGCAGTTCTTGTAGCTTTGCTAAGCTCCTGGCTTATATCAATTTATAACCTGCAGCTTTAAAATCATTCTGGATTTCTGCACAAGGGATTTTCCCTGACTGAGGGAGCAGCAAGTGGGGGACATTTTATTTTTGTTAAAGTTTTTTTTTTAGAATCTCCTGCATTGTTAGGACAGAATCTTTATTCCATCTCCTGGAATAAATTAAACTTATGAAAAAAATCTTAAAATTTAAATTTTAAATTAAAACTGTCTCCATTTTTGAACAGAAAAAATGCATGAAGTCAGCTTCAAGGACAAGGAGAAGGAGCACCTGACACGGCTCCAGGATGCAGAGGAGATGAAGGTAGTTTGGCACAGTGGAAATTTTGAGGGAATTCCTTGGTGAGATTGTTCATTGGGGTGGAATTTTGTCTTCCTGTTCACATGGAGTTCAAAAATGTCATTGATTCACCTCCGTGTTGCACTAATTTTTTTGCTGCTGGAGCTCTGCTGAAAGTCAATTTGCTCAGTAGTAAATGAGACTGCTGGGGTTAATGTCATTTAGGTACTTGTAAATTTGATTTAAAAAGAGGCTAATTCCCCAAAGTTTGGCTGGAATTCTGATTATCTCCTGGAAATAATAATAAAATACATAAACATGTTTTTGGTATTTTTCCTGTGGAATGCCAAGGAATGCTTGCAATAATAGGGTTGCAAATTGCAGGCAAGGAAAAATACAGTTTCATAGGGGTAGTGATAGAGGTTTGCCAGCTTCACAACTTCTCCCTCCATTATAAAAATTCTGAGTGATTAAAGCAGCTGTAAAGTGATTAAAGCAGTTGTGATTGAAGTGGTTGTACCTTACTGCCCCAAGGAAAAAAAGCAAATTTTTTGTTAGCAGTCTAAAGAGATACATTGAGTTTTTCTTGCTGCTTGATGCATATTTACTCCTAGAATTTAAATTTTAATAACAGTTTCAATAGCAGGGCTGTGGATAAAAAATTCTCAGATGTTTTTAGTTTGGTATGTTTTAGATAGATTTATTATTGTAAATTATTAGGAGTTTGATAATTTTTTAATAGAGATTAGTAGAATCTAGTTATTATAGAAGAAAGAGACATTTAAGATTATTAGTTATAAGGTTTTTTAAAGGTTATATAGTTAATAGATAATTAACATGTATATGTATTTTTATTTAATATTAATAGTTAATTTTTTGATTGTATTTTTGTTGTATTGTCATATTTTTTAAATTAAGTGTTGTACTCTATATTTTTATTATTTTTACTTTATTTTATTATGTTTTAAATTTTAAAATTTATTTTATAATTATTTTTATATTTAAATTTTATACTGTAAAATTGTTTAATGTTTAATACTTTTTTAAAATTATAGATTAAAATTTTTGTTATAAGCTACTAAATTAAGAAGGATTTTTTATAGTTTTAAATTAAAATGTAGTGTACATTTTAAAATTCGAGTAAGTTGATTTAAGGCTTTGAAAGTTTTTTATGTTTAGGATTTTTTAAATTTTTTTTTCTAATATTTGGGCTTTACCTCTGTCACAAATTGAGCTGTACAAGTATTTCCTCAGTGCATAAACAGGGGAAATAAGAGAGGATTGGTGCAAAATCAGTGTCATTTGTGGCCAAGCCCTGGATTTTCACGGGGTACTTTTTGCAAGAAAACGAGTCGGAATTGTTGTGCATCTGTTGCTAAAAACTGAATGAAACCGTTGGATGAGCAGACACAGAGTTCTGTGATTACAGAAAGAAATGCCTGGCAGGTTCCTGAAGGGATTTGGTAGTTTTCCCTCAGATCCAGAGGTGAGAGGGAGCTGGGTGTCCCCTGGATTGTTCTGATTGCTGCCTCTGGTGTTTGCAGAAGGCTCTGGAGCAGCAGATGGAGAGTCACAGGGAAGCCCACCAGAAGCAGCTGTCCAGGCTGAGGGATGAAATCGAAGAGAAGCAGAAAACAATCGATGAAATCAGGGAGTACGTTCACCCTCTCCACCCCCTTCCTGTCCTGGGGTGCTTTTGGGGTTGGTCTGCTTAGATTTCACTGATGTTTCTTTGCAAGTTCTGTCCTTACACGCAGCAGCCAACCCTGTAATTATTTTGCTGGGTGGATTACAGTGCCTAATTTTTTATTGGGGAGCTTTAATGAGGCCATAAAATTATAGAGTTCAAAAAAAAAAAGAGCAGCGTTGCACCTGTAGGTCAGTAGGTGAGAGGAGCTTGGAGGAGAGCAGGTTTTAAAGGATCATGGAGTCATTTGGGGTGGAAAATGCCTTTAAGGTCATCAAGTTCAGCCACCCCTGAACCTGATGGCCCCAGGGAGGGTTGGAGGGTCCTCTCACAGCAGCCAGTCCTGCCCTAGACCTTCTGAGAGTCTGGGTGACTCCAACAGCTCTCATTTTCACACAGTTTTATATTTTTTCCCTCACACACACAGGTGACCCTGTTATGTTTTGCTCCTGTATTCTTCTTATTCTTAAATCTAGGTATTTTTTTATCATATTTATTGTGTGGCCAAAGATTAATTGTAAGGAAATGAGGAAGCAAGACAGAAAGATGCCAACGACACATTGTGTCCTTCTTTAAGGCAAACAAAAAAAACCGCAGGATTTAGCTCTCCAATATTTTAAAATATGTGTCCTTCAGGTTCTTTATGCTTCATTACTTCCAGAATTTTTCACTAGAGAGTTACAGCTTTACTTTTTCTCTGCCCAGTCCCATTTTGTTCATGGAGATTTACCCTCTCTTCCTCCTGGGGCTCAGGCTGAGCTGTGCTGACTTTTCCTTTCACAATTCCAGCATGAACCAGAAGCTGCAGCTGGAACAGGAGAAGCTGAGTGCTGATTATGATAAATTAAAAATTGAGGACCAGGAAAGAGAAATGAAACTGGAAAAGCTCATGTAAGTGCACATTTTCCTCACCTGGTATTCCTGAACCTCTTCATGAGTCTCACGTGGAAAATGGGCTAGGGAGAGGGATTTGTGCTGGAATATTCACCCTGAAAGTATCATTTCAGTAGCAAAGCCAGCAGGAACTACTAATAAATAATTACCAATTACTCCCTATTTTTATATCACAGACTTTTGAATAGTGGCTTTGATAATTGCCAAAAAGAGTTTTTTAGAGCTCTGATTTTGTAAAATATCCCACCAAGTGTTAAATCCCTCATTCCTTAATACACAGAAAACAAGCAAGAAGGAAGTTGGGAATTTTTGGTGGAGTTTTGTTGAATTTTTTTTTTTTTTTTTTCCTGGTGGGTTTTAAATCAGATGTCTGAGTAAAAGCCTTTCCTGGAAATGAGAAAAATCCCATGCGTGGACACAAAAGATGGAGGTGGTGACTGAGCCCTTCCATGTGATAAAATTGGATATTTGGGGCAGTAAAACCATAATTAGGGATGTACAATTTGCTGCCACCTGCAGGTGTGGATGCTGGTTGATTCTCCTCTATTCAATATGATTGATTTTGTGTTCCATGTTGTGATTTTTCCAGACTCCTTAATGATAAAAGGGAACAAGCAAGAGAAGACCTTAAAGGGCTGGAGGAAACAGTGGTAGGTCTTAATTACACTTTATTCAGCTCTTCCCCCTATATCTCTGTACCCTGGTGATAAATATTTTAAATTTTTGAGTAAACACCTTGGAACTACCTAAACTAAAATTTTAAAAAAAGGTTGCTTTTACTAATTTTGGAGAAATTGTTTTCTTCAGTCTGGTTTTGGGGCTGGATGGGGTTTATTTGATGGCATTCAGAGTGGGCCAATGTGATTCCTAGAGACAGAATTCAGAGCTCTCTTCTCCTGTTACCAACTCAAATTCAAGGAGAACTTTTACACCAGAGCTTCTACTATGTCCTGGTAATTTGTGGGGGTTTTTTTAATTATTATTTTATTATTTTGATTCCAGGCAAGGGAACTTCAGACTCTTCACAATCTGCGCAAGCTGTTTGTCCAGGATCTTACCACCCGTGTTAAAAAAGTAAAACTCTGCCCTTCCAATCTTCTCCTTTTTTCTCTAGTATTCTTGTGAATTGCTTAAGTGCATGCTGTTACAAAATGGGATAATGTCATTTTTAGTAGCAGTGAGAAACAGGATTAAAACTGTCCTGCTGTTTATCAGCTTTTATTTGGTCCTAATTTGATAAGGAAAATTTGGGTGGTTGAGGGAAATAAACTCATCCAGTGCACTTCAGCTACAAAATTCTCAAACCTGTTGAACTTCTAGAAATCATTTACTATAACTCGATTTTCTTATTCAGGATACCCCTCCATACTCATTCAAACTAGCTTGCTTTTTGTGTAAGGGGTAATGTGATTCTTAAATATCAAACAAAGAGTTCAAAGAATTTCTCTTAAATTTGGGGTTCTGTAAGACTTTTTTGCTTTGGGGGAACTCAGATTTGCCAAAGAGCTGAGCTTCCCCTTGAGTTTGTGCCTGGCTTTGCTGAGTGCTCCAATTTTGTGTGCAGAGTGTTGAACTGGACAGTGATGATGGAGGTGGAAGTGCTGCGCAGAAGCAGAAAATTTCCTTTCTTGAGAACAACCTGGAACAACTTACAAAGGTTCACAAACAGGTAAAGAAAGGCTCCTTTTCCCTCCCTGCATCAAAAAATGCACTTTTTAAATGTTTGCAAGGATAATTTTGGAAGGGAACCTGTGCTTTCTGATGAAAAGATACCCACTAAACTCCTTGGCATTAGGAGTTAGAGCTGCTCTTCCCACTTCCTGGACTTCTAGGAATGTGGTAAATAAGGAATTATTGTTTTTCTGGGAAAATAGATCTGCTTTGGCACTAAGAAATGATTAAAAACAGCTGTTTTCTGGATGGATTGTCCATGCCTAATTTGACTCCTGGCATGAAGCTGCACAGAGGCACCTTGGAGGTGACTGGAGTGGATTCAACCAGCAGAGTATGAAAACAATGGAATTGGGGTTTTCTGTGGGGCTGGTGCCTCCCTGGGGTGCTGAGGTTGGTCATTTCTGGGCTTCTCCATCTCTGTGTCCTCCTTCCTTTGTGAAATTCCAGATTTGGGTTTAATTTATTTCCAGATTGAAATACAATCCCAGATTTGGAATTAAAGCCCAGCCCATTCCACCCCTCCCCATGGGCAGGGACACCTTCCACTATCCCAGGTTGCTCCAACCTGGCTTTGGACATTTCCAGGGATCCAAGGGCAACCACAACTTCCCAGGGCAACCTCAGGGAGGGCCTCATCACCCTCACAGGGAAAAATTTCTCTCTGAAGTCTCCTCTCCCAGTATGTTGGAGCTGTGTCCCACTGTTCAGGTGCACAACACAAAACAAAACACTAAAGCTGATTTGATTTGTTTTTTGAGCAGTGACATAACACAGTGCACTGCACTCTCCTGAAGCTTCATTAGTGACCCACACTCCCAGATTTGCTTTAATTATTCCTGTGGAAGTGCCAAAAGAGCAGGAAGTGCTGGACTGTGACAAGTGCCCACTAAGGTCTGGGGGTTTGAGATTCCCAGGGAACAGATGGTTTCAAGACCTACTTTCTAAATATGGAAACTGGGACATGTTCAGAGTGGTTTTTCTTTTACCATTTTGCCTTTTTTTTTGCACTCGTTTCATGCATCTGCTGAGTTTCAAAGATGGATTTTTATAGCTCTCATTAGCACGTATTTACTCAAAATCAGCTTGGAATCCACATCTTGTTGGAAACTTAGAGGGAAAAGTGACATTGGACTTGATATCATCCTGCTTGGATTTTGTGCCATAGCTATTTCACACAACAAGGGCTCAACACTTGCAGAAAAAGCACATTGTGACATTTTTTTAGCTTATTTGTGTTTTTCTCCAGCACTAAGCCTGGCCCAGCAGGTGTAAAAGGCTCTGGTTGTTAAACAACATGTGAATGTCAGGCCATGCTGTTGCTTTGCTGTATTATTAATGTGGTTGTTAATCCATTTTTCACTCTAGAAAAGGGAGAGTCACTCCTTTGGAGCAGATTTCTTTTGACTTCCAGCAGTGGTGTAATCTGTTCAGCAGAAACTGTGCTGGATTTTCTGCCCATTTGCATCAGTTTTGTGTTTATTAAAAATCAATCCTCTCCTGGCTGTTGCTGCATGGGAAGTCAGATGTGATTTGGGTAATTGATAGACTTCACTCAGGTTCATATTAAACTGAGGAAGGGCACAAATTCAAAGTTGCATATAATCATTATATTTATAGTTACAGGCCTAAAAGTGATTTCTTAGTGAAATTCCCAGTTTTCCCACATGGCTGAGTAGGGAACACCCCGGTGAACAGATCAGAACCACTGGAAATCATGAATTTGGGGTGATCCCCAGGGCTGTCTGTAAGACATATTCAAACATTATTATATTAAAATAATGAGGTGATCAAGGATTTACAAAATCCTGGATATTTCTGTGTTCTGAGGAAATGCAGAGTTTCTGCTGCAGTTTTTGAAGTGTAGAGAAGCAAATCTGGCTGTTGAGTGCTCTGCAGTGGGTAGGTCCTGGAGTCGTCATCTTTCAGGATCAGCTCTGTGGAATCTTGTTGAATGGAATAAACCCCATTGTTTTTTGATCTTTCTTGACAATTTAAATGAATATCACTCCTCAGCCAGACAGGTAAGTTTTGTGAATAAAACTAAGCTTGGACGATGCTCTCAGGCACAGGGTAGAACTGTTGGGGTGCCCTGTGTGGGGTGAGGAGCTGGACTCGCTGATCTTAGTGGGACCAGTCCAGCTCAGGACATTCTAAATTTCTTATTAGCCTAAGCTTTTTACATTAAATTCTGGAAGAAACCTCTTTAATTTTAGTACACGAGGCATGGAGAGCAACCAGTGGCATTTTCTCTCTCCTCATGAGGGGACTTTTTCCACCATTTCTCCGAGGAGATTCTTGCTGCCTTCTTTTGACCTTGTGGGTCCATTCCAGCTCCGGACTTTCGAAATTTCTCATTAACCTTTTGCATTAATTTCTGGGAGAAACCCATTTAATTTTAGGATGTGAGGCGTGGAGAGCAACTGGTGGTGTTTCCTCTCTCCTCATGTGGAGACTTTTCCCGCCATTTCTACAGGAGATTTTTGCCACTTTCTTTTGACTTTCTGGGTCCATTCCAGCTCTGAATATTTGCAATCTCTCTTTAACCTAAGCTTTTCACATTAATTTCTGGAAGAAACCTCCTTAATTTTAGCACAAGAGGTGTGGAGAGCAACCACTGGCATTTTCTCTCTCCTCGTGAGGGGACTTATCCCGCCATTTTTCTGAGGAGATTTTTGCCACGTTCTTTTGACCTTGTGGGTCCATTCCAGCTCAGGATATTCTAAATTTCTCTTTAACCTAAACTTTTTACATTAAATACTGGAAGAACCCTCTTTAATTTTAGTACAAGAGGCATGGAGAGCAACCAGTGGCGTTTCCTCTCTCCTCATGAGGGGATTTTTCCCACCATTTCTCTGAGGAGATTCTTGCTGCCTTCTTTTGACCTTGTGGGTCCATTCCAGCTCCGGATATTCTAAATTTCTCATTAACCTAAGCTTTTCACATTAATTTCTGGGAGAAACCCACTTAATTTTAAATTGTGAGGCGTGGAGAGCGACCCGTGGCATTTTCTCTCTCCTCGTGAGGGGACTTTTCCCGCCATTTCTCTGAGGAGACATTTTTTGCCACTTTCTTTTTGACCTCCTTTCATTTTGACCTGCTTTCCCCGCAGCTGGTACGTGATAATGCAGATCTTCGTTGCGAGCTTCCTAAGCTGGAGAAACGCCTTCGAGCTACGGCAGAGAGAGTTAAGGCCCTGGAGAGTGCACTGAAGGAGGCCAAGGAGAACGCCATGCGCGACCGCAAGCGCTACCAGCAGGAGGTGGATCGCATTAAGGAGGCCGTGAGAGCCAAAAACATGGCCCGGAGAGCACACTCTGCCCAAATTGGTGAGGACATGGAGCTAAAAGGGCTGCCCACGTGCTTCAGGCTCGGCCTTGTTGCTGGGGGTTGAGTGGAGGGAGTTAAACACGGGGGCTGCTTCTCCTCCGCTGCACAGGAATCTTCAAAGGCCTCGCTTTTTTCATGGAATCTGCCCCACCTCGAGTTTAAAGAGGCTCTGCTGTTCCACTGGGTAAATAAAGGGCATAATGGGTCATGTGTGCCCTTCTAGTGACCTGAAAACTTGTCTCCTTAAATTAGTCGCTGACTTTCTTCCTCCTCCTCTCCCCACACACTCTCTCTCTCTCTGCTTTCATTCTTTCCTTGCCTTTCTGGACCTTGTTCCTTTCTCTTTTTTCCCCTTGATTGCTCCCCTGTGTGATTTAATTACAAAAAATCTTCCTTTGTAATTCAGATATTGAATTATATCAGGCACAAGCTACTACACTACAGAGGGACGGGGCAATTCTTGGAATGATTTTTTGGGATTGCTAAAGGAGAATGGTTTAGATGGAGAAGACAATATTGGGGTATTAAATCCTGAGGGAGAATCACGCAGCACAAAGTGTCACCTCCTGAATTCCTCCTCTTGTAGGGAGCCATCCAAGCTTTGCCTTGACATCTTCTGGAATGGTGTAAATTGGCCATAAAAAATGCCTCACTGCCCACCAAGTGACTTCCCTCTGTTGTTAGATAGTCCATAATCTTTGCAGATCCAATGCATGGGAAGGTGGAAGGGATCTGCCAGCAGGAAAATGGATCTTCCAGCAGGAAAATGGATCTGCCATCAGGAAAATGGGTGTATTTGTTGTTGTCCGAAGCAGGGAATGCTGCGTTCTGCAGAGCTGGGTTAGAAACCACTCTGCCAAGAACAGCTCTGAGTTGGGAAACAATGGGGTTCCCCTTGGAGGAGAAGGTGAGGTGGAAAGCTAAAATGTGAAAGCTGAAATGTCTCTTTGGTCCCTCCTTTCCCCCTGCAGCCAAGCCCATCCGCCCTGGTCACTACCCAGCGTCTTCTCCGACGGCCGTCCACGCCATCCGAGGGGGAGGGATGTCCAACTCCAGCTACTACCACACCACCAAATAAGCGAGAGGTAAGGCCAGAGTAACTCACTCACCCCCTTTCCCACTGATCACTCACTTCCCTTATGTTTCATCTTGCTTTTGGGAGACCCACAGTAATTTTTTTTCTATTTTTAGTAGTTGTTTGCTGGTAATTACAATACTTGCTAATTGAGTGCCTGTTTAGAGGCTTTGCTGGCTGCTGAGGAGAGGTTTTATTTTAATGACTTGGCACTTAAAAGTTGTTTAAGAACTCTGCTCTGGTAAATCTGGACCGAAGTTCACACGTAGAGGTGTGAAACTCATGTAGTAAAAATACAGTTCCAGAGGTTCCTTCTGCCACTATCATCTTCTGCTTTCTGTACCATGGATGTGTTTCCATGTTGGGATATTCCAGCCTGGGATAGGGGTAGAGCAGCTGTCAGTGGCAGCAAGAGACATCTCCAAGTTTGAGTGCCACCATTTGGCCAACTTCACACCCTTAGTTCTCTTCACGAAAAAAATCTGAATATTTTACTTTCATTGCCAGGGTTTCTCCTAAGCAAAAGATGAGCAGCATATTCCCAGGAGACAGTTCCATGGGCTCCATCCTCCCATTTCTGTCATTACTGGAGAGATTTTATATTTGCATTATTTTAGATCATCACTTTATGCCACAGACATGCCAAGAGCCCAATGGCAGCGAGTGGCTGTGAAAAGCAGCCTGGGGACAGCAAAGTTGTCCCTCCAACTCTGGCTTTTTGCCCTCCTTGAGGATTAATTCTGTCTCATGACTCTCTTCATGGTCTGTGGTCTCCTCAAGGCATTCTTGGGTGTTTTTAGCTTTTTTTTGGGAATGTTTCATGTCAGGCTTGCATGCCAAGCATCCATCACACCACACTCAGGCTATTATTGTGCTGGGGGATTGTTCCTGCTCATTGTGTTTGCCACGAGCTTCCAGCAACAAATATTTCCTCTGTGGATAAATTAGGGCAAGGCTTTTCTGAGTGCTTTTGTCCATTCTGATCTGAAATTGGCTTTTCCATCTCACAAGTGAGAGGCCTCTGTCCATTTGCTTCACTGCATTCCCACCTCTGTGACCAGGCAAAGATACAGAGCCTTGTCAAAGATTTCTAAATATTTATTGTAACAGCTACTCTCAGGGAGAAATAAATGCACCTTTAATTTACCAACTGCAGTGAAATGAAGAGTCAGACTCAAACAGGCCACAAATGTCAAGTGAACGACTGTAGATTAATAAAAGTTATTAATAAAATAACCACACTTCAAACTAGTAATGAGATAGGACTGTGGAAGTCAAGAAAAAGCAATCAGGAGGCATAAAATACTCAGCAGATATTTCAGATGCTGAGGTTTAGATTTGAGGGCTGTGGAGGTGAGCAGGTTCAGGCCATGTTGCAGAGGAGCACCAGGGAAAATGAGGCTGGAGGAAAAGAGAATGGAAGGTCTTGGGAGAAACTGGATCAAGTTACAGAGTTGGGGTTTCTGGAAAAAAATAAAAATAATTTGGAAACCAAATGGCAGCCCTAAAGGTTGGAATGAAACCATTTCAACTGTGTGATTTTCTGCTCACATCCAGAAATAAGTCTGGAAGGTGTAGTGAGGGAAGGCTGGGAAGTGGTTGGAGAAGGTCAATTCTCCTCAGTTTT
>VZTR01022425.1:63918-130426 GCA_013400775.1 Chaetops frenatus | reverse complement strand
TTGTGAGGTCCCGAGCCCCTCTCCCGCGCGGGCCCTTTAAGGGAGGCCGGCCCGGGAGCGCTGCCACGGCAACGGCGTGAGCGCCGTGACCGGAAGTGAGCGGGGTCAAAGGCCGCGGGAACATGGCGGCGGCCCTGGCGCCCGTGGGCGATGGCGGCGGCGCGGCGGCTCCGTGAGCTCCTCCCGCCGCGGCGCTGCCCCGTCCCAGGTGAGGGAGGGACGGAGGGGGGTCCGGGCTGCGGTGCTGGCGGTGGCTCCGCCGCTCCCCTGGCCTCGCCGGCTCGTTGTCGCCCGCCGGGCTCTCAGCCGGCTCCCGTTTCTCCCCAGGCATGGTCGCCGCGCTGTAGGAGGGCCGGGAGCCGCGGCGATGGAGGAGAGCCCTTGAGCCTGTCTGCGGAGGCGTTCCGTGTGTGTGAGACGTGTACGGTACCCGAGACCTCGGTTTCAGTGCTGCTGTTTTTGTTGCACCTGGAGGAATAAATAGCCGGAGGCCTGTTGTTATAGTCTCATCCTTAGTATCTTTCCTTCCGGGGAAAAAAAAAACAGAGCGTCTTGTTTTGACTTGCACTCACACAGAAGCCAGTCATTTTTTTTCCAGCTGTAGCTGGGAGGTTTTTCCCTGGTTATTGTGTCTGTTGTCAGTTTTCCCGTTAGTACTGGCGTGTGTGCTGCTGTCTGGGCTGGATGTGCCCTCTGGCAAAGCTAAACTTTGACCTGAATGGTCTCTTGTGCAGTAAGTGCAGGGTGAGTGCTGCAACAGGGCTCGTAGCTTTGCACAGCCGGGCTGTTCAGCACATAGCTGTGGCTGCACACTGAAAACAAATCCTGGAGTTAACCTGGGCGTGCAGCTTCACACCGGTGCTTACGTGTTTTCACTGCAGTACGGTTTGTGGTCACTGGACTTCTTTAATCTCTACTTTTGTTAGTGCACGGAGTGGACTACACTAGTGGGTAGTGTATTTTGCTTATTGATTGGAAGCATCACCATATCTTCCTTATTTCATAGCAGCTGTCTGTTCTGTTCAAGACACTACCCAGCTTCTGCTTTTGGACCATTGAACTTTTCAGCTGTAGATAGATAGCATGTTAACATTTTAATGTTTCTCAGGCATGAGCTTACTCCACTCTAAAACAGAGAGATTAACAGATCAGTCCCCCCCTTATCCTGCTTCTTACTTAAAAATGGGGAAATTAGGATTAAAAAAGCCAAAATGTGTCTTAAATTGAACACAGAAATCTGAAATGAGTTGGTTGACTTTGTAGTCATGTTTTACAGTATTATCTCATAGGCTGAATGGGAAGCTGCAGTGGGAGCTGTACCTCAGCAAATGAAGGTACCCTTTAACAGTGTGAATTCATGATTTAGTCAGTGTGTGGGCTGCAGCTGAAGAGTATGGTCTCACACCTTTTCCTCACTGGCCATGGGTTCTTGTTACTCTCTCTGTAGTGGATTTAGTGGCTGGATGATTTCAGGGACAGTTGATCTAACAGTTTTATGGGGATGGAAGTTATTCCAGTGAGTGCTTGCTCTGATATGAATGAAAGCTGTTTCTCCTGCACTAACGTAAACCAGCTGTGGGTCAGCCATAATGTGAAACTGTACCTCAAGAAACCAGATCTCAAATTGGTCATTCAGAAAATCAGAACTACACCTCAAACTTCTGAAGAGTTTCAACTTAAAAGGAGAGAAGTCAGCCATGTGTAGGGAATATGTGGTGAGAGTGAAGAGAGTATAAGCCTGTGAAGGAACTTTCTCATCTTTCCAGGGTTTTTTCTCCATTCACTGCTTGCCAAAGTGTTTCTGTTCTGAAAGGGGGAAGTCACAAATCTTTATTTAGACCTCAGGGGCTGGTCCACCATGTGTATTCAGTGAGGCAGAATCTTGAAAGAAAGATAATTCTGTACCCTACTGTGAAAGCCAGACTGAGGTTGTGCAGGGAAACCTTGATTCTGGTATGGTCCAGCTCCTCAGTCTTGATGAGTTTTGCTTTCTCAGAGTTGTCTGCCCTCCTCACAAAAGCAATTTGGAGAGAAGATTGGAAGTGTAATGAGATGTCATCTTCACACCCACATGGGTTTCAGAGGTGTTAGGATTTGCTGGATCAAGTAACCCTTTCTCCAGTTGCTCGTATGGGAGGCCATCGTGTGTTTCATCTATTCCTGCAGAGTCTCTACTCCTTCAGCAGCTATTTTTAGTAAAGCCAGATTTTTAATTCTTAAATTCTTAACCTGAACTGCCATAGGTGCAAATCCTCTTGTCCTTCTGCTGGCTGTCTACCTGATTCTGTGCAAGACTTTTCCCCACAGAGTTTCCTTCTCTTAATTTTTGATTGGACAGTCTCATGAATGTGTTTTCTTTCCTATCACTTGTCCCATCATTCAGTATGCTGCTACTCCTTACTCCTCCCAACTCTGCTTTGCCAAAGCGTGTTTTTTACTTTTGTTAGCTGCTTCTTCCAGCTTCTTGGGACGTGCAGTCTTTGTCTCAATTTATGCTTTCCTCCTGCCTCATCATTATTTACAGATAATCTCTGTTTTTCTCTGTCCTTCTTTCCTTATTTCATTCTCATGTTCTCCACTTACAGTCTTATTCAAGGTTCCCCTTTCCTTGTTCCCTTGTTTCTTCAGGTCATGGTGCTGGGAACACACAGACACGAGGCACTGAGCTCCACGGTCTGGTTAAATGTTTTATTAGCACTGGCCTGAGGAGAGCTGGCTTGTTTGTGTTGTGTGTGTGTGTGGTGCTTGGTTAGCACTTAGGGCTAAGAGAGAGGGAGATGGAACCTTTGGAGAGTTGAATTTTTGGAATGGGTTCCTGCTGAGTGTGGGCAAAGGCTTGCAGTTTGATTTTACTATTTGTTGCCTTGGCCTAACACGTAAATTGCTCCTGAAAGACAATTCTGCATTGTGAATTGTCCAATTTTTTGCTGTAGCAGGGCATAGTGAGATGTGATAGAGCTATGTTAGCAGAATTCTTCAAACATACCCAAAATGTCTCTTCATTTTCCTATTTTTTTTCCTCTTAGCTGAGCTAGTTTACCTGTGAACTTAACCTTGTTTGGATACAATAAATTTAATATACTTAATTAGATTGTGTGTATTCGAGTTTCTTGTATGCTTAGGAGTTAAAAATTGAGAGTCTTTACTCGCCAGTGCAAAATTAGTGGCTTCACTACCTTCACACACTATCCTTTCATGAGTCTGAGAAAATTAATTTGCCTTTAATCTGATAATAGGCTTGAGGTGGTTTCCCCTTGAGGACAAAACTGCTTTTTTTCACCTTGCTGCTTTTCAGCGTGCTTTTCCAAGATTTTGCATGCGTGATACTAAAACTCCCTTGATTCCTGAAGAGCTTGTTTCAGGCATCCTTTGGTATAAAACCCGCTCTTGATATTATTTTAGGTGTCAAGGGAGCAGGTATAACTTTCATTCCAGAGTTTCCTAATCTCAGGTGCTTTTTCATTGAGCTTACGATGGTTTTATTATTTTTAAGGCATCCAACATCTCTTACCATTGAGAGAAATTTATCTCTGTTTGCTCCTTTGATGGCAGCTCCAGAGGTGCCATGAAGGCTAAATGAAGACTGCCTCATGAGTCTATGAAGCAGTTATGTGGATCACCACACACTCCTTGTAGAAAGAGAATTAATTTTTGCTGAAAGGTTTCTCTGGTCCTTTATAAAATTGCTGTTTGAATGATGGTAGTCCCATGAACTGCTGTGTCCCCAGCCATGCTCACAGTTCCTGTGTGCTTTCACATATAAATGACAGATTGTTTTGTACTCCTTTCACCAAATCAGTGAAGCAACAGACTGGGCTGTAGTCAGAAGAGCCAAAAAATAACTGAACACTCAGGCTTTTGAAGGAGACCAAGAATTACAACCAAGTAAGTAATTTTTCTTCCTAAATCAAAGACAGACAATAAATGACAGTGCAGGTACTGACAAGTACATGCAATCATAATTTTGAAACAATAACGGAGTTACTTTGAAGTTCCTACAATCCTGCTAATTGCATCAAACTGTTGATGATTGTTGCAGATCAAGATTTAACTTACTTTTCAAAGTAACTGGAATTTACAATGGTTATACATCGGCAAACAGATCTGGGGTGAGCGTGTGATTATGTTTAATTTTTGTTTCCTCTTACCTTTTGCGTGGTCAGTATGATAATGATCCCATGCAGATATGAATGTTAATTGTGAAGTAACAGAACATATGTTCTGTGACCCTTCAAATCTATTTGAAGACCCTCTCTGGTGTTTGAAGGTAAAAACCTTACTGTCTTGCTACACGTGAGAGCTTGGGTGAAATGCCTCCTGATGCAGTTTTAACAGGGTTAAAAGTGCTGAGGATCCTGTGTTCAGCTTGAGCAGCTCTTGGAGAGACAGAAGCAACAGAGAAAGATTCCAAGCCTTTTTTTTTTTTTCTCCTCAAAGAAAATTCTTGAAGTAATTAATTCCACATCGCTTGGTAGTTCTACTCTTAGATTTCATTATGGTTACTCCTATCTAGTGTTCGTATTGATGTTTAACATTGATTTCCTCAGTCTTCAGACAAACTGCCTGCATTTGTTCAGATTGAGTATTATTAGCATTATGTGTTTGAATTCAGAAGATAATTGCATATCTTGCAAATTATTTAATGGCTGTTTCATCTTGAAACATTTAGAAATCCATTTCAGTTTCTCATAATTATAATGTTTTAGTCAGACAGCAGTCTAAACTTAGGACAGCACTTTGGCAGTGATATGCTTATTTTTCTAAAATGAGCACAGTTTTTGTGGTTAAATTTTCCTTTCATTTAAGTATAGATTTTAATCAGTGTAGGCCAAACTTTTCCAACCATCTTTAAAATTAGCTCAAGCCATATTTTTATGTTCTCCTAATGTGATTTAACTTATGTAGAAAAATGTATGCAGAAATTAATGTTTTTAAGCTGATTAATGCTTTTGAAGTGTTTTTACAACTTTTTTATGGACAGGCTCAAATAGGATACTAGTAGTCTCTTTGTAATAAATACCACTGAAGGCACTTTATGCTGTATTTTTGAAATTTGAAAGGTGGCGGTTCAGAAAGAAACTGTAAATTCCACTCACCAAGCAGCTAAATTACAACATCAAAACAAAGTAAAATGCCTCTATTTTTCAGACTTCTCTGCAAGCTTTGTTTTGGAGAGTACTGAAGTTTTCATTGGTTATCTTGTATGTCCTTGGGCAGGGTATAGTTACCATTTTCACTTGGTGAGTTAAAGTTGTAAACAGATGTGTGCAAGGGTAAAGCTTTGTGTGGAGGATATTCAGCATTTTATGTATTCCCACACAGAAGTGGGAAGGACTCTGAATTGCATTTATTACGACTATTACAACCCTCTGAGTTACTGCTAAACATTTGGTAGTTTCAGTTTCTAGAAAAGTACTATAAAAACCCACAAGTAAAAAGACCCCCAAAAAACGTTACCAATCTTGTATCATTGTTTTTTACCCAAATGCAGAAGAAAAGGTCTTGGCTACACTGAGAAAGTTTTCCAATTGGCCGAGTGTTCAGAGATCAAGGGAGTCAATCTGTCAGCAAACTTGTCTTCAGATTTACCATTTCTTCTGATCACGGGTAGAGTGAATTCCTTTCCCTAAATGTGAGGACAAATGTTAGAGAATGATGATTTATCTGGATTTCCATTTTGTGTTTTTATATGAGACGTGCTGGTTAGCTTTGATAAACTGTTTCGCTAGTGAAAATAATGTCAAAAAAATTCTGTCCTAGTTTGGACATGGAATTGTGAGAAAGCTCACTCAGTTTTTTAGATGCTCTATTTTATGATACAGATGCTAGAAGGACAAGATCCTTCTGGCTTTTACTAGCTGGTCATGCATCTGTTCAATTCCATTTGCTATCAAGATCATGTTTGTGATCTGCTTGAGTGTAAAAAGCATTGGTTTTGAAAAAGCTAATAGTAGTCTGGCAAGAATAAACAATAATAAATTTATTAATAACTGGTAAAGCTTCCCTTTTTTCTTCTAATTGCTGCAGCTTGTGCTATTACTTTTAAGAAACTTACAAGATGATTTTTTCTCATGAACTCGACTAACTCTTCCCCAGAATTTTTGTGGTACAGTGGGAATTTCTTGAGCATTCTGCTCACTGAATAGCAGTTACATGTTTTATCCTCATTGGAAAACAACTTTTAACTCTTCTGGTATGATAAACCAGGAGACAGTTGTGACCACATGCTGATCCATGAAAGATGCAGCTTTTCAAATTGAGCCAAGCTGCAAATGGGCTTTCAGGCTATGGTCAGAACTAGGAACTTGTTTCTGGTTCTGCTGGGTAAAGTTTTGAGATTGTGTGTCAGCTGGAGCTGGGTGCCATGTGCTCCAGGGAAGTCATTGCTTGGTTCTTTAACTAAGCCAAGGAAAACTGCAAAAGATTTCTCAAGGAGCAAAACAAGTAAAAGAAATACTTACCTGCTAAATCTCTGTTGGGAACCAGTCCATTTTTTTTTTTTTCCCCTCCAAACACTTCACTCATGGAAAACCTCTTTTCTTGAGTACAACTTTTTAGAAAGTGTGAGGTAATGCAGTCATGCCAAGGTTATTGAGACAGCCTGTAGAGTCTGGTAGGGTAAGGGTGATCATTTCCTTTGAACTTCCTACACAGACAGTAGCTTTCTTCTGGTCCTCCCTCTTCAGTGTGAAAACACCACTAATCTGTCAATTTACCCAGTGAATTCCTTCAAAAAGAAAACAGTTTTAGCAATTTCTTTTATGATCTCTTACCCAGGTCAGTAGATTTGTCCTCAAGACAAGTAAAAACGATGGGCTGCCAGTGAGCTGTTTATGTGTAATTCTTCATCAGATAGTGGAATTCCCAGTTAATGTCCTGGAAATTGACATGCATTTCACATTTGGAAAGGGGGTGTTTGGTTTGTTCAAATCTCTCTTAAATAATTACAGACTAGGAATTCCATCTAGGAAGATGGAATGTAGAGTTCTGGTTATGTTTGATCTTTCTAAACTTTGGTGATAGACTGTTTGAGAAAAGGATTGGTCTTGCTGCATTTTGTGCTGCCTCCATGAAATGGATAGATTTTACACTAGAATTTTCCTTAAAAAATACTCCTGTGTCAATATGATTTACAATAAATGTTTTGCAGACTCATCTATTTCTAACCATTGGAAGTGACAAAGGGTGTGTCTCTCCCTAAATTATGGCTTTGCTTAGAGAAGTGTGTTCTTTTATTAGGAACATCAGGTTTAAATTTTCTCTGGAATACCAAGTTTTAAATGAAATCCTTACAGTTATCCACTATTTCCAGCACTTGCATGGGTCTACCATTCATTACAAAATGAATACTTCATTATTTTGTCATAAATTATTCTATCTCGAGATGCCAATTTCCAAAATTTACTTAGAATAATAATTTCTATAAAAATGTATCTCACAGAATAGTTTTACTTGTGTTGCAATACAGACAGGCATTGTATGTATTGTATGTCAGTCTTACTCTGAAGAAAGAATCTTGGTCTTTTTGGTAAATAGTGAGAAGCATTTAGTTTTGCACCTCTGTTGGATACAGGTTTAGATGTTGAAGAGTGTCAACTCCACTAGGCAGTAAAAAACCCCACACTTTAAGACAATGCTTGAACTGAACAGCACATCTCATTTAGATTATGACAGTGAGTGAAAAGGCTGCATGTTTATCTTGTCTGCCACCTTAATAATTTTTGAAAGACAAATGCCTGCAAAGTTTTCAGAGGTCAAGCAGCTATTTTTTGTGTGTGTTCTAATTACAGCAGGCCATCAAAGGACCTTGAGAGATGACAGACCTGCAAAATTGAGATACTGGCTCTCTAGTTGTGGAAGTATGGAAATTAAGTTTAGGCAGAAGTAAATGTGCCTGGAGTGATCACAACAGGGATATTGCTAAAACAGTTGTTGATAGCTCAGGAATATGTATTATCTTCCATCTAAAGGGAAAAATAGCTGAAATTATGTGGATTTTCTTGAAGTAATTGCAGTAGGCTGGTCTACTGAAGAACAAATATAATGTGTTACACAGCAGCCATGTGCAGTAGTTCCATTTGAAAACATACTAACAGCAATTACTTTTAATTGGAGAAAGAGCCTTATGGAAAGTTTGGAGGATTTAGTGAAGTGTGGTTCTTTCAGTCACATGTTAGCTGGGTTTTCTGGTGGTCTGCCCTGTCTCTGTGCCTTTGCAGCTTGGCAGACCTTCACCCTCCTGCAACAGCACCAGGCCCCTGAAGTGGCTGTAGGAAATCCTTCCCATTTTTAAAGGCAAGCTGTAAGTTATTTCCATGGTGCCTGTGACCCAGGGTTCCTTCAGGGGCTTGCTTCTGTATATGTATATGTAGCAAGTGGAAATAGAGATACTAAACACAGCTGTGTCTGATTTTTTAACTTTATGTAAGGCATCCATAAAAATATTTTAGGTAAAGTGGCAGTGGAGATATTGTCCAAAGCTTTGTTATTGTGAGCTCTGGGCGTTCAGCTTGCCTTCAGAATTAAAAGTAGCATTGCTGTGAGCAGAAAGCTAAAATGAGTTTGCATATTAGAAAGCAAGATTGGAAATACAATCTCCATGATCTCTCACTGTGTCTTGAAATACAAAAGTAGCTGGAAAAGGTATATTTAGGACAGGCTTCTGCTGAAGTTTAGAAATATGTCATTTCTTTATAAATATAAAATAGGCAAACCTTAAAATTTAGGGAAACTGGTAGCTTTGGATTTCAGTGCAAGATATTCTCTATGTACACAGTATTAACACAGATGCTAATGTTTACTAGAAGTATCACGAAATTACATATTAGCCAGGAGATGCCTAAAAATGGAAAGTAGTAATTGCAAAATACTGTTCTACATATGGTTCCACAGGCTGCAGAATATTTTAGAATAAAAATTTTCATCAGTACAGAAAACTATTTGATCTGTTAGAAAAGTAATATTTTAATTAATGCTTATAGCATAACAAGGGGAAAAATAAATTATCAACAGGTATTTCTTTATCACTTTAAGACTGTTCTTACTGCTGTTGCTCTCCAGCCATTTAGCCAAAGGTTTACAGCCTTTAGAGGGAGTGTATATTACAAACTACAAACCCACTACCTTTGGCCTTAATATCCTGCAAAGATTCAATTTCCCCGGGATTTTTGCTTGTGGAACCTTAGTTCTTCTGCATCCAGCTGGCACAAGTCTCTCTCTTAAGAACTTGTGTTTTGGTGTTAATATGGAGGAGTGGCCCAACCTTAGGAGCTGCATCTACTTCTGTGAGACCTCAGTGTCTGTCCTCCTGAGAAAGATTGTGGTGTGCTTGTCTGCTGATTTCAGTGTTTCAAATGATTCTGGAGAGAAGTTATAAGACCTTTTCTTTCTGGTTGGGGAGCTATTTGTTACAGAACTACCAGTCTGTTGTTCTTGAAAACAATCACCCACTTAACATCTCTCTCCTAAGCTGAACCTTACTAAGATCTGTCAGATTTCCACCAGACATGGGATTGAGGAGTAGAACATAAAAGAGAAGTTAATGTTGGAGTGGGATCTGGAGGCAAGCAACGTTGTGGGCAAGTATTTTTGCGTTTTCCAAATGTTAAGCTTCAACCACGTTAATAATATTTCTACAAAAACATTACTCGGCTAATTTAAAGCAAAACTCTAGAACTGTTATATCCCACATGGCATGAAACATTCCTGTTTTCTTTTTTTTTTTCTTGGTGTATTAACTTCTTACACAGAAAGGAAATGAATTTTAGAAAGAATGTTATACATAAACCATTTGAGACATTTTCTGTTAAGGAAATACCATCTGTCAAGAAGGATGCAGCCAATGTTGAGTTATATTAAAAACATTGTAAAGGAAATATTTCTCAAGGAAAAGTGGTTTAATTAAAACATTTAAACTCTTTTTGCTTTGGAAAAAGCTTAGGAAATTTCTATATAAGCATTCTAAATGCAATCATAATAAAAGCTCAATTAATTTTTTCAGAAAGAAGTTAGATTGGATAAGTTGTTCCTTAATGTAGAATAAAGAAATTTTCTGACTACAGTGTAACTAGTAGGAAAAAAAGGAAAGGACTTGGAATCACTTCTTTATTACCTTCAAATTCTATAAGCCTGCTTTCATTGATTCTTCTTGATGTACAGAATTTATTTTAAAAGGAAAATAGGTTACAGTTTAGGGTTTTCCTATTAATGCTTTTATTTGAAAATCAGTTCTTTTATGAGCATTTAATAGCACTAGAAGACATCATTTTGCTTCTGTAGAGGAAAATAGTGAAGTACTCATAAAAAGGTACCTAGAACAGGCATGAGAGACATTAAATATGATAGGATTTGCTCTTTCTTTAACCCAGTCTAGCCTGCTGGTTTAAGGAATTATACACTGACTGCACAGATTTACTCTAATGGCTTGAAATAAAAGCTTTTGCTTTAATTATCAGTTTGTCTTTCACCCATTAACCTGTTGGTGCTATCAGACCTACCCTGGAATGTAGCAAATACAGAAACAGTTATGTCTGATCCCTTTCCAGATAATACTTCAGTTGTGGTGGGTGTTTTTTGGGTTTTTTTTGTTTGTTTGTTTGTTTTTTGTTTTTGTTTTTAATTTAGCTAAAGAAATTGAAGGGAATTTTTAGAAAAGCATGCATATTGTACATGGAAATGTTGCGTCTTCCTCTGTTTAAGATATCCTGCCTGGTTATTGGAGTGTTTTCCTAGTCTTTGTTACTTGAAAATATTAAAATTACATTTCTTAAGTTACATGATTGCTATTAAAGATGAGCAGCTGTTATTCTCCCAAATTCTCTTCACAGTAGGCTCATTATCTTAGACTTCATTAAAATACCAACAGAAACATAAGTGACAAGTGATATATGGGCTAAGTTTTTTAATGTCACCCACATCTCTGTATTTGAATTGACAGGATGTATTTCCATTAACACATTCTCTTTTTTTTCTCCTCTTAAAAAACTTGTTGTTTAGCAAGGCTTGTATTTTAGGAATGCCTTAAAGATTTAAAGAATGTGGTCTGTAGAACCCATTTTACTTGTTGCATATGCTTGATGTTGTTTCCTGAACTGAACAAAGGATTGTACATGATCATCTGAAGGTTTCTGTAATTAAAAGCCACTGCTGGATTTTACTTTTTACTTAAAAAGCAAGCTATGTAACATTATTAACAGTAACTACTTGTGATCCTTGTATTAGAATAATAAGTTTCCAAATTGGACATCTATAAAATAAGGAATGCAAAGCTTTCACAGCTGCAGCTGAACCTGATAACAACTGTGAATTGTGCCTGTGATGTACTGCACAGTGACAAATATTCTGAAAACAAAATTAGTCTGGAAACGTTCCAGATTAAGCAGACACAATTCGTATGTGTGCTGTAGGCCTTGAGTTATAAAAATATAAATAGGATCTTTTCTGAAAATAAATTACTGAAATACAACACTTTCAGATAGCAGTATAATAAACATAAGATGGAGGGAAAGGTTGGGGGGGAAGTGGTTTTTGTCCTAGAATTGTAATATCTGAGCACTCTGCTATGAGAAGGGGAAACAGAAATACGATGTAATTTCTCCTTATTCACCTTGCTGTTGAGGCCTGTGCATTAGATAAGGTGGGGTTCCTGTGTGAAAAAACAAACCAGCCAGGAAGCAACAGCCTTAAAAATCTGCATTTTAAACGAGGGGTGAAGCTTGGAGTTTTAGAATGATCATAGTTTACCTTACTTGATGATCAGTTAAATCTTTTTCAGCTTTTGATCAAGGACACAGTGATCACATTTATTGGTACATCTGATAACAAACAAATATTGCCTTGAATTCCCTGCTAGTAGTAAAAAAAAAAATATTCCTCTGTGCACCAAGTAGACCTTTGTGGGAAAAACTGTTATCATTTCAAAGTATATTTCTGTTATCTGGCCTGCATAATAGAAAGTGACTAAATTATACTATCAAAATATGGAAGAGCTTTACAGAAATTGCAGGCTGTAGATGTTATTTTATAAGGTATCTTGCAGCTGACTTGATGTGGTTCTTAATGTATGGAAAAACCCACTTTCAGCTTAAAAGAGTCAGTTATGATGTCTCTTAATGTAAGTTTCCCATTTATATGCTTGATATCTCTATGTGACAGTATAGAAAGTTATAAAGAGAAATCATTTGAGTAGATAAAGTGTTATGGGAGAGTTCATATTGAGTCCCATTAGCCATGTTGTGTTGAACTGCAGCCAGACATTTTGAAGTACTTTAAATCCCTAACGTTCCCAAACAACTGGAGGAGAATCCTTTTCTAATATTCATTCTAAAAAGGATTATTATTTATTTTTGTTGTAGTTTGGTCTAAGAATTTCAGTGAAGTATCAGGAAATTATTACATTTTTCCTTAGTGACTAATGCACTCAAACCTGATTTGAAGCTTGCAATCTGTTACCAGTAAAAAAGACTTATAAATATGCTGTTAGAGGTTTTAGATCACTTTCAATTTTTTATTTTTCATAATATACCTAAAATCCCATTTCTTGCTCGCTCTGTTGCCATTAATCTCTTTCTTCTTTGCTACAGTGTTAGTTATTAAAAATTCTGACATCCTAAGAAATGCTAATCACATAGCTTCTCATTCTGTTTGTCTATTATATCCCTTTTTCATAGTGCAGATTACTGTAAATTGCTCTGGAAGCACTATGAAAGAATAATGACTTAATATAAATAAGTGTAAGGGAACTTCCAGTTGTTGCTCATGTCTCCTAGTCTGTCTAGGTATTTGGTCCTCTTACCAAAACATGAAGGGAGAAAAGTTGGAAAATCAGTGAACTTTTTTTTGGTTTGGAATATATTTACTGTTTCCTAAAGTAATTTGAACTAATCTGATAGGTTGTACTGTGACACAGAGCTGCTAGTTTTTTCTCTCAGCCTTGCAATATTTCACAACAACATTATTAGCTTTGTTATTTGCTTCATGAAGCTTAAACTGTTTGAAATGAAGCTGAGCACTGATGAATTTTTAAGTGACTTTATAGTCTCTTTAATTTTGAAGCTAGCAGGGAGATAATTTCAGGAAGAATTCAGTTTCCTAAGAGTTGGCCTTAATTGTTCTGCTCTGAGTTAGGACCAGGACCAAAGCCTTTATTCCAGTGGCTACAGAGGAAACCTCCTCATTGTGATTTTGGAGGGCAGTGAGCTCTCTTTGCCTTCTTGTAAAACCTTGTCCCGCAGTTTAGGTGAAACTTTTAACCCTTCAGGCTTAACTTCCCAGCTAATCAGGATGCTCTAGATTCTTCCAGAAATTTTTAGGACTGAGACCCTGCACTAACTGGATACTGGATATACTGGAGAGAGCTCAATGAAGGGCCACAAAGCTGGTGAGGGGACTGGAGCATCTGACATGTTGAGGTGAGGGTGGGAGCTGGGACTGTTCAGCCTGGGGGAGAAAAGGTTTGGGGAGGGACATGTCAGCAGTGTGTACAAGTACCTGATGGGAGGGTGCAGAGTGCATGGGGCAAGGCTCTTCTCAGCGGTGCCTAGTGACAGCACCAGGGGCAATGGACACAAACCGGGACATGTCAGAGAACACCTTTTCTTACTGGGAGGGTCAGCGAGCACGGGAAAGGTTCCCCCAGGTGGCTATGGACTCTCCCTCAGATACTCATAATCTCACTGGCTGCAGCTGCTCCTGCTTGAACGGGAGGATTGGCCCAGAAGACCTCCACAGCTCCCTTGCAACCTCTGCCATTCCGTGTGGATCTGTTGTCTGTAAGCTTATTGTGTCTGTATTGGTTTGAGATGACCCATGGATGATCCTCTTCAGAAGAACAAGATGCCTTATTAACTCCTGTAAAAGTCTCACCGGAAATAACTACTTAGCTTTGAGTGAGCTGCAGAATAAGGGATGTTATTTGGGAAACAAATTTCCTTTCCACTTTTAAGTCTTGGGAATCGTGTGAATTGAAAACGGCTGCTGTTAGAGCAACTTAAATGTACGTTGTAACTAAGCCACCCTAGGAAAATAATATCTTTCCTGAGGGGGGAAAGACACAAGCACTTGCTGTGTAGTCTGTTTTGCTGTGGGCTGTTGCTCCTCTTGTATTAATGGTCTTGCCCTGTAAGAAGGGAAAGAAGCACTTTAAAGCACAGGAAAATGTGGTTGTTAAGCCACAGAAAAATAAGTTTCAAGAGTGGTTTTGATACTGTTTACAGCCTCTCTCATTCTTGATTTTTGCTTTCATTTTGATTGTGACAGTTTAAAGAAAATTATTTTTAAAAAGTGATTTTCTTTAAGGTGATGGAAATCTGTTGGTCATTTTTGTAATGCTCCCATTTTGAAATGCTGGTTTATTTTCACAACTCTAAATTCAGTGACTTCAAAACGTATCTGTACATTTTAATTGGCCTTCTTAACACATGCTTTGTTGTTAAATGAAACATTTTTATTGGCACAAAGATATTTGCCCCACCTATTTTCATTTGCTAGTGGTGGGAATGGTAACATTAAAGTCTGTTTAACATACATGAAGTGAGTTCTGGGGTCATTCCCCACCTGTTGTTTATTTTGGTTTATGCAAAAACAGTCAAAAGTAATCATGTTGGTGAAGCTCTGTCATCTAAGTAGTGGTTTTGGAGCCTCACAATTTACACATCAACAGGTTTTGCTTCTTCAAGCAAAACTTGGGACCTTTCTGTTAGTGAACAGTGAATGCTGGCAAGAAAGGTCACAGCTTAAAAGTAACCTAGAGTACATTGTACTAAGTTATGGAACAAAAGACTGTAAATACAGAAAGTCTTTGATTAACTTCTCCTTTTCAAAGTGTCTTGACCTTTATTGAGTTCCCTTAGCTGACATTTTTAGAAGACTTTTAGTATTCCTTTCATTATGAAGGGTTTATTTGTGTATTTGCTCCCACATATTTCATTGTCATCTTCTCTGCCATTTGATTTTCTTTAGTTACAATGGTATCTACTTTTCATATTGGCATGGTTTCTGTAGTAGTGGAGTGATTTAGTCCTTTTTCGTACAAAATTCTAGAAATGCATTTTTGTGACCAGATGTTATCTTGGTATGCAAAAGAAATATAAAGCAAAATTGAGTGAAAAAGAAAAAAATTACTAAAGCTGAAAGCACCTAGGAAAGCATTTGAAAGACAGCATAATATATTTGTGTTAGGAGTAAACCACATAGGATTCACATCACATATCTTTCTATTTTTAGTTTAAAAATTATTAGTTGCCATTTCTATTTAAAGATAATGACATATTTAGTCAGACTTAATGCAAGTGAATCACAGTATTGCATTATTATTGTATTAAACAATGATTGTTAGTTGTGTTTCTTGTGCTCCTTATATTTTGGAGGGCAAAAATAACTTTTCAGTGCTCTGGAAGTTGTTCAGACATTTCAGTCAAGGGTGGTGATGAATAAATTACACTCTAAATAAGGCAGGCAACAGGAATTCATATCTTTGTTTTCTTAGAGACTTCTCCAGCTGGCACCTTTCCTTCTCTTTACCCCCTGTGGTTTTAGCCACGTAGGCTGTATAAGGTTACAGGTACTTGTTTTGCAAGGAGTCACTGCAGACTTGGTCTTTTACATGGCCGCTTATGCTGGTTCTGCTGTCTGAGCTGGTGGCTCCCAGCTGTTCTTCAAAGAGCATGACAGGGGTGCCTTTTACTATGACTGGGTCCTTCCTTAGCCCACTTCTTCTCCTGGGGTTGCTGCAGGAGGATGGGAACTTCCTCCAGCAGCTAAAGACTGATTAAATCTTAGTAGCTGGCACCTTGGACAGCTGGCCAGCCCAACCAGACCTCCCTGGCTTGGAGAGGCAGCTTCTCAAGAGCATCCCTTGCTGCGTAATAACTGAACAAATCCCAGATGTAAGATTTAATCTTCTCCTTACTACTTTCTTCCTCTTTAATACTGTTCTCCCTGAAGCCTTTAAGCTGTTTCACACACTCTGAGCCACCAGTCACATCAGTCACATCTAGTAAGATATTCCATAAAATGGGAACTTTCCCTGAGAACAAGATTCAACATTTAGACTTTATTTTAAAGTCATAGGATTTTAAGTGTGGGGCTTCTGACTGATTACCTGCTGCTGGTAACTGAGTGAACCCGAGGGTGTACCTTTGCTACTTGAATGGGCAGGTTGTCTGGTTGCTGTCAGCCCTTTTCCTTTATGAATTTGGGTACTCAGCAAGAGTGAAGAAGGCTTAAAGACTGCTTGTAGAACAAAAGGATTAGGTCGTTTTATATAGAAGACAAGATCAGTCTGCTAATGAATGAGTAATAGTGAGAAGAATGTAAGCCGAGTGTTTTATGGCATAAGATAAATGTTAACAGAGGCTAAGAATAAACTCGCCATCTCTGTCTCTTGCAGGCTTGCTCCCTGCACCTTCTCATGGAGCTGTCTGACAAGACACTGTCAGACAGGATGACTGGCTGCACTACTGCTGATTGTTTGGCAATTTCTCTGGTTTTTCCACTGGTCATTTCTTTGAACAACATGCAAGATAACAAAGTTTCCTAGGTCAAGACACTGGAAATATTAATTCTCCCTAAGTGTTGTTCTGTTCAACACAAGTCAGATCTGAGTTTATAGAATACTTTCTTTCTTCAGCCTCGGCAATTTTCCAGTTTTCTGAAGGCAAGCAGCCCAGCAAACACTCCTTCAGACAATTCCTCATCTTTCTCTTTTTTCCAAAATGAAAATCCAAAAATATCAGCAATGGGGGCCAAAATAACAAAGGAAAAGTGGGTGTTGCTACTTCTTGCCAAGTTTTTTTGTAAATGTTTCTCTCCTTCCCTGTCCCAGCATAATAGCAAAACTTCTCAAAGAATCCAGAAAATAAACCAGACTCTTTTTCAGCCTTGCTCTAATTCAGAATAGATGCCATAAGGAAAATGCTAGAGAACAAGTACTGTAAAGAGTATATGTTTTATCTGACTGAAGGTTTTGTTCCTCATCAGTTAAGACTGCAGAAAACTCTAGCACAACTGGTAGGTCCTTGATGATTTGAGAATCAAAATGTGTTATTCTTGTTTCTAGGGTATGAATTGGGTTGGTGCCAGTTGCTTTTCTTTTACTTGATAACAAGGAATCGTAACTGGGGCGTGAGTGGATAGATCTGTAGTTTAGGGCAGGCAAGAGTGAAATACTGTTACAAGGAAGTGGAAAACCAGGGAATACGAGCTCCAGAGAGTGATTCTAGGCTTGCTAGGATTCTAGGAGAGTTCTCTCCTGCTTTCTTGTACCTCCTCCAGTGTCAGTGAAATGATTAGAAATAGTAGGGAAGGGGAGGGGCATGGTAGGCAGTGAGATCCAGGAACTGCTGTTAAGCAGACCAGAGGTGGGATTAGAAACCAAGGCTGTGCTGGCAGAATGAGTTAATACAGCCGAGGGGGCAAAGAGCACTGCTGGATCAGAACCTAAGACCAAAGGGCAGCAAGAGGGACAGGAAGCAGGTTCTTAGAGCAATAATCAGGATGTTATCTGCAGCTACAGAATAAAGTCTGTTTGGGTTTCTTCTGTATCAGGAGTGTGTGGCAACCTCCATTGATGGAGTTAACAAGGTCAGCTCTTTGGCTCGTGTTATGCTGGTGGCTGGCCGCAGCTTTTGTCTTGAGTCACATGTGCTGCTTTTTCTACAGGTTATTCTTATTTTTGAAATTCTTGCAGCTACAATGAATTCATTATTATGAAGTTTTAAGAGATTTTTTTTTTCTCCCCCAGAGGTGTTTCTTACCAGCAAACCATTGAACTTAAACATGTTCATACGTGTGATAGGAACGAACAATTTTGTAATCACTGGCTTTACTAGAAGAAATTCTGTTTGAATTTGCACGTTCAGACTGTTGAGATTGCTGCCTTTTGATGTGTCAGATCTGCACAATTGATCTGTATAATGAAATGACTGTGTGTGAACTGTGCCATGACACATTCAAACAGCTAATAATTGATTCCTTGAAACCATCTCTATGTGTGTGAGTCATGGTGGGACTTGTGACCTCCCTAAAATAGGGTTTTTTTTTCAGGATCATAATTGTGACCATTCCCCAAGGGTTAAGTATCTGTGAAGTGTTTCCAGGTCAAAGTAGAATTCCAAACCAAAGGAAACAGCCATCCAAACTGAGACATAGTCTGGAATCTGAGTACCATGTCTGTGTAGAAAAAGAGCTTCTCAATTCCTGTGCTTTTGCTTCTATTTTGATTGCTAATATAGTTTCTTTTTTTATTTATTTTGGAAAGTGCTAGAGCTAGAAAATTTGATTCACTGAGTCCAGGCAATGTCTCATTGGAAGACTCCTGGAAAACCACACTTGTTCAAGACAAACATGATGTCATTTCAGTAGCAGAATCCTTTGTGAGCCTCCTGGAAACAAATGTTTTGCATGAGGACTCAATTTTTCTTGTTCTGGATTAATTCAAACAAATTACCGTGCAGACTGTATTTGTGGTAAACCTTTTTTGAGAAAGCCTTTTCTTTCTCTGTGTTCAGCGTCAAGACTGACCCTGAGTGATGTTTAGAAGCTGCAAAGGTTGTAAGCTTGTGAACAGGTAAATGTATCAAGCAAAGCAGTGTGCTTCAGTCTTCTGAGCAGCTGGGAAGATCAGTGTCCTTTAGAGCTTCCAGCAGGTGTTTCCATCTGCTGTCCAAACTCTTGTGCTCTCCGTAAGAAAAGTATGTTGGCCTGGAACAGCATGGCAGCTTGCTTTTCTTCCTTTAGTTGGGTGATGAAATAAGACATTTACAGAGGAAAGAAGATAATTTGCTTGAGTAAAGCTAATTTATAATAGGGATGTTGAGGACCCATCTATTATCTCTTGGGATCTTTTTTCCCCTTCTACATCTGAACATTCCCAAGTTTCTCTAGTGCAGGAGCAAAGACAAAAGGCTGCCTCTGAGTGTCAGAGGGGGCCTTAAGATATAAATCCAAATGACCTTATTGGGACTTTGGCACATTTGCTTTCCAGCTGATTGAGAACATAGCCATGAGAAGAACGTGCTTGGGAATTTTCCACCTGCCCATTTGACGTAGGAGAAGAAAGAAACCATTCATTTCTTGACAGCATGTCTGAAAACTGGAGATGGAATGGTTATTTAATGTGTTTGGGTTTTGGCAATCTGATTCATAGTTTTTGAATGCTTGTAGTTGCCAGTTCTTGATGCAGTACATTTTTTTATTCTGTGAATAAAAAGATGCAGCAGACAAATCTTCAGAGTGTCAGAGCACACTGTGGCCTATTCTCTGTTTTGTTCTCCCTCTAATAGCAAGATAAATAAAAGTATTTTGAGGCCTGTCCTCTTCCATCAAGCTTCTGGGAAAGAAAAAAGAAAGGGCAGGGGGAGGGGGGAGAGAGGGAGGACAACAGCATGGAAAACTTTATGAAATTGCTTATGGGTTTCCTTTTCATGTGAAATTTCCCTGAAATTTTCCCCGTGACTCATTTCCTTTTTATTCCTTTTTAAGTCCGTAGTTTGGGCTTTTCAATTTTTTTTTTCTTTTCAAAGACAAGTTGGTAGCTTTTTCCAGCCCAGCGTGATGTGGATTTTGCAGTGGTATGTATTTTGCATATGGGCATTGCAGTCTATTCTCCATATGGACAGTTGTCCTCTTGTCTCTAATTTCTCTGCACAGTAAAGACAGGAAGCAAGGAATACACAGGAAGCAAGGAGTACACTTCCACAGAAAACGGATATTAATCATGTGTATTGTGTGAGGGAAGAGGTGGTGGGAAGCAGGTTTTATTTTAGCAGATGTGGATTGATGCTTGCAAGGGTCCTGTGCTGAAAGAAGGTCAGTGAGGGAATTTGTAATGGGTTCACAGCTTCTGGCTTGCAGTTTTCAGTTCATGCTGATGTACACTCCCTGCTGGATAGAGAATTTTCTAGAACTCCTTCTCTGAAATGTGACCCACCACCTTCTAAGTAATAAAGGCAGCTCTTTTCTGGATTGAAAACTTGTGTAATTAACTCATTTTCCTTGTCCAGTGTGGGAGATGCAAAAGCTTGACAGACTGCCAGTCTTCCACCAAGACACAGTCATTGCCACTCAGAAATGGAACCTATAAATACTTGTATTTACTGTGAATTCATCTAGTCTGACCAAACTCTTGCACATGCTTAAAGCTCTACCATCTGACTTCTCTTGTAAGGGAAAAAAAAATCAAGACTCTCAGGGTTCTTGTACTGCTAAGATAAGATAAGGCTTACTTCTTTTGTGGAAATATCCACAAAAATGTGTTCCTCTCGTACAATTAGTGTTTAGTAAAGCAATTCAGTGCATCTGAAGAATTGTAAACTCTTGAGGATCTTGGCAGTGTTTCTTGGAATATCTGATTCCATAGAGGTTTGTGTGATCAGATCACCAAACTATCTGAGTGCTCCTCACATTGAATTAAGGCTACTCCTCTCCCTACTCCCATCCAGGGTTCAGCTAGATTCATGTGAGTATTTTAAAAAATCATGTGATCTCTTTAGTGAAGCAAAATTATTCGAATTCCCAATCATTAATTTACTGGAAAATAGAGCATAAATACTATAAGTAAAACTGCCTGCAGAGTTTAATTAGATTTTGATCTCTAAATTGGTAGAGATATCTTTGATTTACATAAACACACTACTTCTATAACTAACTGTTCCCTTTTTTGAAACATAAGCAACCAAATGGAGAACCTTGAAAGAAGAATGTCACTTACTCTTTAATTAGAAATATACCCAGCTGCTCTGCTCTTAAGCAGTGCAGTTCTCCTAAATGTTGAAAATTTCATGGTTTAGCATCCTCATCCTTTATGAAAGAGCTTATCTTGTAGAGAAATTAAGCTGACTTCTTATCAGGGCCCTTTCTATATCATTAATAGAGTAATTTCTTCTAGTTGGATAAATTACTACATCTGAAACAAGTTCAGGATACTCAAAAAGAGGTCTAAAGAACAACCTGGAAACTGAAATCCAAACTACGATTAAAATAAGTTAATCAAAAATATAAAACTACCCATACACACCTTCCTACCCCAATGTAACTAGAAAAAAAATCCCCTGCATTAACTTACAGCTGTTACCTGATGGGATCTTGCAAATATTGAGAGAAAGTGGCATTTTCCTCAGCTGTGGCAATGCTGTCTTAGTTCCCCTTTCTAAAATGAAGTGAGTTTTCCATCCGGGAATAAGTGTTGCAGCTCACTTTCAATTCTGCATTTTGACATGTCAAGTGTGAATTCTTAGCTTGTTTGGGGATATCAATACACCAAAATATTGATAGATGCTAAGTGTTTATGCAACCAGATAGGAACCCTGAGCAAAAGCTTTGCAATCTTATTTTTGTGTTCTTGTCTCAGAACATACAAATAAATATAAGGAGTAGTTGTTGGAAGGACAAATTTTTCAACATTGTATACATGCTCAGAAAGTCCCTTATTAAACTAGGAAAACTAAATTTGTGAGCTTGGTCACTGTTTATTCTTTTGGATTACGAATAATTTGACTGGAGACTGGCTGTTGATGACCTATTGTTACTTTTGTCCAGTTTATCTAAATGAAGACTGAAGTTTTGTAGTTACTTGCAATCTCTTCATAGATCAAAATTACTATATCAAAATATGGGGAGACTTACTTGCAGACCAACTGTTGTTGAATGTTGTGGAATAGCATTACATAAGCACTTGATTTAAGTGATCTAATGGTATCTTCTGGCTTTTAACTTTAAGGAGGACAAGTCCATGATAATTAAAATACCATCTCAGTCTAACACAGTATTTCCAAACTGGTGGTGTTGATGGAAGGATCTTTTGTGTGTTCAAATCAGCAGGATCAAACTAAAAGAAAACTGAAGAGGGAGCTATTTTGCAGAAGCAATTAATTTTGCAAACAGTTATCTTTTTCATTACTGGAGTTTATTACAATTCTGCACATTTAGTCATTTCATATATGTAAAGAGAAAAATGGCAATTTTATTGCCACTTTTTATCCTTTACATATCCCAATGAGTCTGATGACCTGACTCTTGAACTGATCTCCAAAACAGCTTGAAAGGGCTAAATTTCATTGCATTCTGAAGTTCAATTTAGGAATCCAAGCTGTGCGGGGTCTACAGGGATAAGCACGTTCTTGTAAAAAAGCCTTTTATTCCTAACAGGAACTCTTCCAGGGCATCTTGTACCTTTTTCCTTCATCCCCTTTGCTCAGAGGAAAAACTTGAAAAAATATTGCCTGCACAGTAATTTGCATTTGGAGGGTCCTAATGTCATAAAGATGTGAGGCATTCCTGAGGTTAAGTGTCTCTTTAGCTTTTCCTACTGTGATTGCAAATTTTACCTAGAAGTTCTAAAATATTAGCCCCCTGTAGATCAAGCCTCCATGGAAATAAGCTGTATGTATATTTGCTGCTTCACAGGGAGAGAAAGTGCAGTTTCCTTTTGTGAAATTAGATTATAGGATGAGCCTTCTGAATGGAGTGGGATGGGATGGGGAATGAGGGAGAATAATTCCAGTGACCCAACTTAAGGTACTTATGTAAATGCCCAAAATGAAATGACGGAAATCCTTCTTTGATGGATTGGTACTAGGCTTGGCAAATTCAAAATTGCATAAGGTAGTTTTGATCCAGGATTTAAAAAAGTCTGTACTACTTTGCTGGTAGGAAACAGAAGTCAGCTAATTTCTTTTCAATTTAATCTTTTCTCAAGGATTTTTAAAAAATAAAAACAACCAACCCTTACTCCAAAACCATAGTAGTGTCTTGTAATATACATACAAAAGGGGTGAAAGCTGAGTTAGAAGACAATTCTTAAAAGTACTTTAATATCTGTTTAAACTAAAACACTTGAAGAAACGTGCTCCTTTACATAAGCAGGTCTGGCTGTGGAAGCTGCATGTGGTTTAATGTTTCATCACAGTAATGGCAGCTTATATGTGCTTGCCAAGAGACCATTACTTTTTCTTCTGCTGCTCAGGCTCTTCCAGTGAAATATCTTTAAGGTGAAAAAATGCATATTTAACAGAACCTGTCATCACTGCCTGTGCAATGAGAGAGCTTTGTGTGAACTTCTTACCTCATTCCACCAAGTATAATTGCTGATGTTTCTGTGGAGCAAAGTTTAATTTAAAAAAAAAGGAAAAAAAATAAAACCAAATAATAAAATTAGATGTGATTTACAAGGAGAGGTTTTAAAAGTGACTTATATTAATAATAAAGATTATTTGACTGTAAATACTGTAGTATTCTACAAAAAGTGTTTTCCTTTCTGTAAGGAAATGGAGTATGTTCATCTGATGGTGTTAGAAAATGGGTTGTTCTATAATAAAACCTTGATACTTTGAGTTTTTTATTTTTATCCCTTAATGATAGTCCTTGCAAAGAACCAACTGTAGCTTTACCTCGACATGCTTTGCCTGATGGAAACAAATCAAAGAGCAGCACACACTCGGACTAATGAGGGCTACCCATGTGCTGATTGAGCAGTCAGCTGCTTCCAAACAGAGTTTATATGGCTGTGTTATTTCTCTGGGTTTGTATTACATTGGTTATGTATTTCTCTTTGAAAAGGGTGTTAAATTGTCATATCAATCAACTAGTGAAGGTGGGGGAAGATCTAAAAATGCTGGGTTTGATGGCCATTGCTAGCTTACCTTCTATAGCAGAAATTCTCAAAGGTGTCACTTTGTCTGTTCCCATTTCTCTATAGCAAAAACTCCCAAACAAACAAAACAAAACTTTGATTGCTCAGTAAGTGTGCTAATAATATCATTATTTAAAACTGAATTTACTGTATGCATTGCCCATAAAACTTCCCTAAATATTGGTGAAGAGGGTTGTTTGCATTTCTTAATATCCAGATCTGGGGCAGAGGGAAAATAAAGACTCAAAGAAGAGTTTCATGAGCATTTGTCTTCAATTTATTTTCCTCAATACTCTGTTCTGAAGTTCTCATCAATACATCAAAATTAATAATCAGATTTAGTTGCCCAGCAGTCCTTGACATCACTTAGTCCAGTGATTGATTTCTCTTACAGGCATTACTTTAATAATATATCTGTTTGATCCCAAGAGAGCTTCTTAAAGTTGTTGTGAAAGCTTCTTTTCTTACTGTAATGGTTCAATGAAACGTTCAGCTGTGGCTGAATTGGAAAGGAAACACATGCTGTTGTAGCTTGTATCTATGTTGGAAAAAAATTTCAATATAATAAATCTTAGCTGTTGTTGAAAACTCTGTGCTCAGCAGGAATCCATGTTTCCTCAAGTTGTTTTCAAATTTTCTCCTGACGCATTTTGAAAATTTAAGCAGCTCTACTGCTCCTTCTGCGAGTTAGACAAGGATTCTTGGGAAATATGGGCGGTGGAAAATTCAGGCTTATCCATGCCTGAGTCAGTACATTAATCTTTTGGGTTGTAATTGGTTTCAAATTGTCTTTGTTAGAAGTCATGTTGTTTTGCCTTGCTTAAGTGGAGTACAGGGCTTTCCAATAGCTCTAGGCTTCCCCTTTGACATACTGTGTTCCTTCATTCCCAATGCTGCATTGTTTTGGTTCTTTCTGTCCTCTCTCCCTGGCTGTTCATCTACAACAACAGCAGGAGCAGGTGAAAATGATTTGTCTGAGAAGAAAGTTCTGAGTGTTAAGCAACTTCACATAAGATTGAAATTTGTATTTTTTAGCCTTGAGAAATTATGGCCTTCTTCTATGTTATTTGTGTTAATCCAAGTATAAAACTGATATTGTAGCAGCCAGGGATTTTTCTCACAGCATATTTCTAGATACCAGTAGAAGTTGCAAACTTTATCTTCTATTTAAACTATGGAAAATGCATTATTTATCTTTAAATAAAACAATACAATGCTTTGTGCATTTCTAAGGAGAGCTTTTAAGGCCACTTACATATTCAAAGCAACCCTCATGGGAAGCCTGTGCTCTTTGTGTAAGTTCAGATCAAAGCATATACAAGAAATCATATTTAGTGTTAGGAGTGGAAGCACTCAGAAGTGTCCACATATGTTCTTCTGTGGAAGTTGGATTTTTTAGGTTAATCACAGCTAAGTTTTTCAGAGGTGTCACTGCCTCAGACACTGTTGAAGGTGGACCTGCTGAGGGGAGAAGTCAGAACTATGAAGAGCAAGACCTTGCTTGTCACTGGAGCTCTTATTTCAGTCCCACTGTGGAGAATTAGGTGTAAAACCCTGCTTAGTAGGAGTTTGGACATAGGAGTGAGTTATCTTAATTTGGTGCCTCCACTGGAACAGGAATTCCCATACTATTTATTCTGCATCCCTGTATGTTGTCTTGGGTTTATGCCTCTGGGAAAGACAGCAAATTGACCCAGCTTCCAGTTAATTAATTCATAACATTTTAGTAAAGGATTGGAACACTTTTCCTGTCCCCATGTTGGATGAAGATTATGTAACTACAGTTTCTCTAAATAGTTGCCATGTGTTTACTTATGTTAGCATAAATGAATAGCTTTAATAGGCTCCAGGTCTTTGATCTCTCTTGCATCATTTGCTATCACTACTCTTGCTCTTGTTTATCAAACTGTTTTTGATGGTCTTGCGGGCAACAAAAATACTTCAGAGCTGAACAGCTCATTGTAGGAGAATATAGTTGTCTCTTCCTTGCCCAGATGAAAAATGTCACTTAACTCTGGAACATAAGAATATTTCATAGTCAATGCTTTTATTTTTAATGCGTACATTTCTGTGTTCAACTTTATACCTGCGTTTGTGATGTTTTTCCTTAACTTGAGCACGCCTTGCAGTCATACCTGAGGTGGAGTAATTTTCTTGAGGCTGTAGTGTTTGAATGCAAAGTGTCCCAGTAAGTAAAAGCACACTGTCCTTTGATTATTTGAAACCACACTGAGAGTTTCAGCATCTTGTTTTCTTTCAGACGATACAGGGAAAGAAGCCTCAATTGGATGAGGAAGAGAGGGAAGTGGAATGTCATAAGGAACTATTTTTGACAACTCCATAGTTTATAATTTCCCCAATAAAAATATCCCTTTCTCAATGGCCACTACAGTGAATTCATTAAAAGCATTTCAAGAGCTGTGATTACATTTGAGAATCCTTCTACAAATGGAACTAGAAAGATGTACGTGCTTTCTCACATATATCCTTGGTCAGTTGCCCGGTTACTTATTAATGAGCATCTTTTATACCTTGAAGGTGAGTTCCTGCTTCTGTTTCTGTGATATTACTGTGCTAATCAGAAAGAGCAAATTCTTTCCAGGAATTCTGTGTTTTTGTATAACCTTTTTCCTGAAAGGTCAGGGCCCTTGGTAAAAGGGGAAGCACACACCAAGGTGTGTTCCTATTTGGAAGCAACTGAGACAATACTAGGTCTTCTTGGAAGAGATTATTGTAGCAAAAGAGAAAAGGGGAAAAAACCAAAAAATAGTAATGACTTGGTAGATCATTAAATCTTTCTGGCCCAAAAGAAAAATTTAGATAGGGCTGACGTTAAACATGTTTTATGACATGTTTAAAAACGGCTGTGAGAAGATTCTTGATTTAGATACTTCTGGTAGCATGACCTGCACTGCCAGATTTGGACAGTATCTTCCTTTTTTTGGATAAGATTTATCTAGTGCAAAGATTGACTCGTTGCACTTCCTCTTAGATTCCTTTTTTATTGTTATTTATTTTAAGGGGGAGAGGGGATAACAATAAATAATCTTCTGTAGACTGTTTCTACCTTGTCACCTGTTACCTTTATCTTCCACATGATAGCTTTGGTGTAGGTCAAGGTATTTATCTTTTGTCCTCTCATTCTCAAAATATGAGCAGTGTAGTTTTCTGAATGATCCAAACAAATGTTTTTTGTTTTGTTTTGCTTTGCTTCAGTGGCCTTTTAAAAGTTGTTCTTTTTGTTTCTTTCCCCTATAGCTTTTCAGCTTCTAAGGTGCTTTTTTAGCAACATCAGTGGTACTGAGTCAGGGACTGGAAGGGAGGTCACTTGGTCTGTTACAATGCCCCAGATGTTGTTGGGAGGCTCTTTATCTGCTGCTCTTGCCGGCTTTCCTTCTTCCCCCTCTTTTTTCCTAATAGCTCATGTTAAGCCAGAGCACAGCTCACATCTGTCAAAACTAGTACTCCCCGAGTAGCTGTAATAGGTTATTCCCCTGACTAGGTCACTTGCTGTTCAGTAATTATTTCATGGATACTTTGTTCTTGGATTGACTAGCATCTATGTGTCTGCCACAGCAGGTCTGTCCAAAGCATCTGCAACTGCCAAATGTGTTTGCAGCTGACTTGAAGCTCATTCTTACTGTACATTGACTTGGTCTTTGTGATGGGAAATGCAGCACCTGTTAAACCACTTCTAATTATTTTTATAAGCTCCTTTCAGTGCTGCCAAACTTTATTAGAAACCGAGTTTCTGTTTCAAATGAGCAACTATTTTACGTAATAAAAGGCTAAAAAGCTAAAAATCGTAGTCTTAGATGTTGCTTTTCTTTTCTGTTTGTCTTCTGGCAGCTTAGTGAAGTATTGCATAAGCGCTGGCAGATAAAATTCCCTGGCTGTCTCAGCATTGAATTACTTTATTTAGCTTCTTGTACTGGTAATTTGTTTTTGGCTAAAATGACCTTGATAAATGTTCATGCAAAACATTTTGTTACTCATTTGTCAATAGCACTGGATCCTTTGCATCTAAATGCCAAAACATTTGCAAGTTAGAATCAAATGGTTCGTAGGTGTTTGAGGGACCAAAGCTATTCAAGCATTAACAAGGAGCATGAGTTGCTTGATTGTACTGTACTGATGAGACATTTTCTGGCTTGGAGAGCATTTAAGTCTGAAGAAAAATGTTTTATAGAATCAAATTCAGTAGCCCTGGAAGCAGAGGCAACATGTCTGCATCAGGCTGCTGCCATGAGAATCCCTGCTGAGCCACCGAGCTTCATTAGCGCAAGTACACATGGACCAACCCAGTTGTGCGTTCTGCCGGGCACAGCCTGCATCCGTGCACAGCACAGTTCCGATGGTTTACACCCTGAAAGGCTCTGCTAGAAATGCCTTTGGGGAGACCTCAATCCACCTCAAGCCCTGGGGACCTTCGGAGTCCTGTCAGAAGGGAAAAGCTTCTCATTGTAGCTGATGGAAAGAGGGAATTACAGAGCTGAAGATGGGGTTAAAGCTGCCCTTCTCAGCACGGGTTTGTAATGTAATCTTAGAAATAGACAGAGATGCTGTTGACTGATCCTACTGGTGAGCTGTGCAAACGAGATGTGAAGACTGTTGTCTAGAAGACTGAAAAGCACAGCAGATCTTCATCTCTGACTCTAAGGTCCTGAAGCAAAAATATTGTTAGTTAATAGAAGGACGGTAGTTTGGCAACATGGGGGTTTTGACTATGCTTTGGATATTGATCTACATCAAAACATAATAGATTGAAAACAGGATTTCGTGCCCAGAAATGGAGCAAATGCAAATAAAGTCTATCTGCTGCTTCTGGTGGGAATGAAATGTTTATAAGTTTTCTGCAGAACTGCTGCATTTTTCTTCTTTTGCTTCAGAGCCTGCCAGGTAACCCATCTATTGTTTGTTCTATGCTTACCTTGGAAAGCACCCAGTAAGCACAGCACACTAGAAAACTACCATTTATGTGGCTTTTAAAGTTGTTACAAACTTGTGATACTTGCTGATGTTTAAGTATGCTTCAGAGTGCTGTGTACTCCTGACACAAAGGCAGCCCTGCAAAATTTCAAGTTCTCAAATGGAATTTTCCAATTAAATGGCTAGAACATTTTTAACGTTATTTGCAAATGGTTTTTTTCTTTGATATTTGTCTTGGAAATACATTTTTAAAAGCCTGAGGCAGTTGCAGAGACTCAGAGGCTTGGCAGAGTTATATTCCATTGATAACAGCAATTTATTATTATTTTAAAAAAATAGTGACATAAATTTGTCTGTAGGTGCTCTTCTCCATCTCTCATCCAAGTACTGCTGAGCCAGAATGACTTACATGGTGGGCAAATGAAGATAAGTGTCTAGTTTGGTTTTTTTTTTCCAGTCATCTAATAATTCTGAGAGTAGATAAAATCCGTAATCTGATTTTACAACGGATTTTAGGTGGAAACTCACTGTCTTCAGTAAGTTGTTGTTGGGATTTTTAGCATGGGGCCTGCTGAACTTTTGCAGCGTATAATGTGCTACTGAGAAAAGGAATAAAGTAGTTTAGCAATTGTTGTTGCTCTGTAGGTGATGAGCGTCACAATATAAAAGATACTAAGAAAGAACAAAGCTGCACTGGGTAAGAAAAACAAACCACACTGCAGTAATATCCATCCAGAATCTAATTCATTTGCAGCATACATTATAGCTGGAAAAGGAGGAATTATTTGGGTTAAGATATTCTGGTTTAAAACTGAGATAGGTTTTTGTAAATGATGGTTACAAATACAGAGCTCTCAATGAAACTTTTTCCAAGTTGGGTACCTTGCTTAAGGCCTCTGAAAGTCTGCTTTTACATCCCCCTCTTTATTTTCATAATTGCACTCTCTGAATTGTATGAGTTAGCATAAGCTGTCTTGCTGTTACTGTTCTGGTGATAGTCCCTGGTTTTCCTAGACTACATAAATTTTGTTCATATGCCTTTCCTGTATTTCTTCTGAGTTGTTAACCTGATGAGAAAATTCTGTCTTGATGAGGGCAAAGAAGCCATTAGAAGTTTCATGGGTGTCTCCTCCTCCAAGAGTGATTTTTAGTTCAATGCCAGTGGCAGAGATTTAAAGATACTCCTGCGAAAAATACTGGTTTTGTATTTGAGTAACTATTCTTCAGTATGAAGTCCTTTATTTCTGTTCCCCCACTGAGGATTTTATTGTGACATAGATACTTTGAAAATTCTAAATGTCACTCCTTCCCACCAAGAATAGCTCTGAACTAAAGTGTTGGGATGCTCTTATACAGGGGAAAAAGAAATTGATTTATTGGTTTGTTTGTAACATCTCCAGTTACGAAGTGGAATATTTTATCTGTTTTTCATAATTTTTCCTTGGATTTGTTATCCGTCAGTGTTGGTCAGCTTTTTGGTCTGCTGTAGGCTTTGAAAACCAAAGGACTCAGATTTGCCAGCTGTTGACCACAAGTAACTTTTTTGAAAAATAGACTAGACCTCAAGCTGACCTGCAGCTTTTATATAAAGTACTTAATAAACCCCTAAAACTGACACTGCTCCATGTTTGTTGCAAGGTTATGTTGGGTTTTTTTTGTTTGTTTCTTTTATTTAAAGACAGAGGATGGGAGGAATACAGCAGCTGTTTCTCATCTGCCAAACCCATTCTTGATGACTTGTCAGCCAGGGCACTCTATCTATATTGGTTGTTGTTTAATATAGGCTTGTAGGGCCCCAGCATCTTGATGGATAGTGCAGAGCACAACTCCATGCATGGAAAGCCATGAAGAAGTGATTCAGAATTATTTGTGTCTGTGCAATATGCATTAAAAAAAAAAAAAAAAAATAGAAANTATGCATTAAAAAAAAAAAAAAAGAAAAAGAAAAAAAAATATGTAGCTTTTGGGAGTAAGAGCTCTTGTGCAGTTCTTCCTACAGCAAATTTGTCAATTCATCTAGATTTTCTGATTATGGTAAGGAATAAAAGCAAACTACTTTTCCATAAATCATTGTTTCTTTTTTTTTTGTTTGTTTGTTTTTTTTTTCAGGAAGCAGCTGTAGCTATTGCATGATACTCTCTTACAAATGATTTCAAATACCTTAGCTCGTGCTCTCATTCAAGCTTTATTGGTCTAATGGTTGTCTGGAGCAACAGTGGAAAGAGAACAGGTAAACAAGGGTGAAAAAGCATCAGACTGATTTGATGTCTGTACCCTGACTGAATTATCTGCTTACAGTGTCTAAAGGCTGTACTGCAAAGAATCTCAGCCAGGATTTTTGCATTTGGAAAGACACAATTACTTGTTTGGAAGAGCAAATTCAGTATTCTATTAAATTTTTTATTGAATTATAATAGATTAAGTCTTGGCAAGTAAAAGAGATAATAAATTGTAAGATGCAGCAATAATCATATTTTATTTGTAATATTTATGGAAATTGTTCATAAAGTATTGTACTTTTTATTTTGTGCATGTGTAAGCTAATATCTGCTATGCTGTCAGGGGTGTGGCTTGTGATGATGATTACCTTTTATTGCCCTAGCCTATATTGTTTTATGATGCATGTATTTCTTAAGGGTTTTAAATGCAATACTTGAATAAAAAGGAAGTAGTTTTAGTGGTCCAGTGCTTATTTCTTCACGTATTTTTTTGGTGATAGTGATTTGTGCCATATTTGTATGCTCCTTAAAATACTGAAGTGCCCAATAGAAGGATCAGAAATAAAAAGTAGTTCATAAAGAGTTCTGTGGAGACTGATGGAGCTTCTTGTCTGTGTTGCCTGGACTTTAGAGTAGATATCTCTGCAGTTAATAATTCAGCTTCCTCCTGCCATTGCTTCCCCTAGAACCTCTTCTATTTCTGCAGTTCTTTTAACTGAGGCAAAGTGAGAAGCTACGTGATCAAAGAGATGGGGTGAGTTGTAGATCTAGAAATACAGCTGAGTCAGTCTACACTAACTTGCTGGGAGCAAGTTGCTTTTTAAATACGGTGCTACATAGAAACTAGTGTCTTTTTCTGGGTGCAAAAATTGATAAAAATTTCCTTTTAAATGCTGTTATGGAAGAAACCATAAATGCTCAAATAGAAAAGCATGGTGATTTTGTTGGACTTGAAATGTTGTGCTAGGATCTGTTATTTCCACTGAAACTTTGTTTGCCTGGCTGATGTTTTGTTGCTTGGGCACCTGCTCAGATCTTTCATTATTTGCATCAGTGGAGCTGGGAAGGGTTGTCCATCTGTCTGCTCTCTGGTCCAGATGATTTTGTGTAGTTACCTAAAAAAACAATAAACAAGTAAAAGTTTGGGTCATTCATTTGCTGGTTTGTTTAATGGACACCTAAGTAGTTGGCAAACCTTGTTTCCCTCTTGCCCATTTCCTGGAACTTCAATTCATGTCACCCAGATCAAAGGTTTTAAAAATTGTTGTGAAAAATGCATCTTCTGATTTGGAAATTATGTTTCTGAATGCAAAATTGAATCTGGGAGCTGGAATATCCAGCTCACCTGTTCCACTTGCCCTACTTGGAGGAAATGCAAAAGTTCAGTCAGTTTGTCATTAAGTGCTGGCTTACTTTGCAAAACTGTTAGAGAAAAGGCATCACTGGTTCTCTGTGGGAGTTTCTGCTTGATTTTAATGGAAGATGTTCACCTTTTCTACTCATAATAACTGGAAGAAGCATTAAATCCAGTGCCTAGTATTTCCCATTCAGGTTTGAAGACTAATGAACAGTTTCATTGCCCATGCTGATTGAATGGAAACGTGGAGACCAGTAATCGTACACTGTTGTTTTATTGGCACTGAAGAGGATTGAATTTTTTTTTTTTCAATGTAATAAAACCTGCTTTGCTCACTTCATAGTGCTAAGTGCTTGAAAATTTCTCTCATTATCAGGCAGCTGGCTCTGTTTGTCAGGTGGTATTGCTCAATGCTGTGCTGAGGCTAAAATCTTCTTTTACATTGTACCTGGAAGATGAATTGACCTATTTGTACAAGAGCTTCAAATTAGCCAGGAGCTGTTAAGGAAATGTAAATCATTTGGTGAGTCTTGACTATGCTGAGACTTCTAGACCTTAAAGTTTAGAACTTTTTTGTTTCTTATCAGATAAACTTATTTTGCATCCTTTGCCTTACAAGCCACAGAAGCAGTTGTGAAGAAAAGTTTTTTTATAGAGTACAGGCTGTTTAAAACCTTCTGAAAGCATCTTCACAGTAAGCTATTGCTTGTCTGTCACTTCAGCTTGTACCTTCAATAAAAGCATTTAGATGTTAAACAAAACAAACCAAAATCCAATCACAGGAAGGTACCTTTGCTTTATGTTGCCATGCAAACATTTTGTTTGCATAGAATATCAAAATAATTTCAAGTAAATATTCTAATAAAAATGAAGTTTACAAAAACTGTTTGGGAAAGTATTTTCTCCCCTTGTAGCCAAGAATTTTTCAAATTAACTGAAATAGAAAGCAAAAATTGTATTTAAAGAATTATTGTTTCCAGTTACCTGGAGACAGAGCATGTTTTCCTTCTGCTATGGCAACAAGAATATGTGAAGTACAGTACCCCAATAACTTGGAGTTCTGCCACGAAATGGATGAAGAACTGCAAGCCCAGTATGAGGGTGCTGTCTTTATCACTGTTTGCAGCTTTCACTCTGAATTGTAAAATAATTTTGACTGTCTCCTCACAGCTCTGACCCACACAGCTAATGGAGTGTCTTTAAGTTACATAAAGGCCATCCTACATGCTAAATGCAGTGTTGAGGGAGATTTCTGCATTAAAAAAGAGACAGTTGCCAGCAGCAGTAAGAGAATACTTCTGTGCTTTGAAAATGCTTGGTTTCTATTCAGGCTTCCTGTCGAATCCTGTAATTCATTTCTTGGATGTCTCATCTCTGACATGAGTCAGCTCCAATTTTCTTTGTTTTGAGATTTTTCACATTTGTTTTAGATCATTTTACAAGTCCTCATTAAGTACTCCTTCTTTGGCTGGTTTTTAATCATATTTTGAGGTTGCAGGCATGTATTTTGCATTGATTTGTAGCTGTTACTTGTTGAATGCAGATTTTAGATTTGGGATGGCTGTCATATCTTAGTCTGTTTCTAAGGTAGGCATTTAAGGGCTGAGGGTGCAACAGGATGANTGAGTCAGCTCCAATTTTCTTTGTTTTGAGATTTTTCACATTTGTTTTAGATCATTTTACAAGTCCTCATTAAGTACTCCTTCTTTGGCTGGTTTTTAATCATATTTTGAGGTTGCAGGCATGTATTTTGCATTGATTTGTAGCTGTTACTTGTTGAATGCAGATTTTAGATTTGGGATGGCTGTCATATCTTAGTCTGTTTCTAAGGTAGGCATTTAAGGGCTGAGGGTGCAAAAGGATGAAAATAGAGTCAGTTCCCTCTTGTCTTTGGTGCTAGGTGTGTGGAATGGTAAACTGGGTACAAAAGCCCAGATATGCAGAGCCTGGCCTGGCCCAGCCCTGCATCCTCATCCCTTACAAACTTGTGCACTGTGGTCCCAGTTGGATCTGCTGAAACTTTCTCCCCTTCATTGTGGTGGAGATAATTCAGAGACAAAGTCTAAGTCCATCTGTTATTCTAGATAAATGCATGTGTAAAGATATATAATGTGTTATATAGAAACAATAAGCAAAATGTGGTATATCACTCTCAAAATGTGGCTTTAAGAGTGATAAATGTCATCGATTGAAAACACAAATGGTATCTTTTGTGTCTAGAACTAAACACCACAGTGTTTAACCCACTGGAATGCATTATAACTTATAATGTATACACTGGAACATTAAAGAAAGTACTGCTGGGTGCTGGTTAAAGAGGAAATACAGAACTTCCTCAGGTCTTTTCCGTGGCTCAGATACTTTCATCTAAAACAAAGAAACAAAAAAAAAAGGGTTTATCGGACAGTCTTTCACGGAAAATACAACAGAATTTTTTTCCTTAAATCTTTTTTTGTGTGTAACAATTTGAGGGAAGGACCAGTGTAACCTGTGAAAAGGACAGCCCCTAAAGAAGTGACCCACATTGCTGCCCTAAGAGTCTAGAAGGATGACAGAGCCATGTCTCCTCTCATTAGCTCTGGGGGTACCTGTGTGCAGCAGTCAGGTGTTTGGAACTGGTGCATGTCCTCCATCCCTGTTGTCTGGCAGCCCTTTGGAGCCAGAGTGTCTGTCTGGAAATGTCACTGCATCTGAGTGATGGCTCTGAGAGCCTCACAGAGGACCAGAGCAGCTGGCTAAAGCCTAACAAACTTGTGTTCTGTGTCTGCTAGTGGGTTTTACCTGCCTTAAAGCTGTTTCCAGTTGTTTAGATACATTTGTTCCTCAAAAAATGCCTGATTAGATCAAGCTCATAGAATTTTAATTCTGTCTGCTGCCTTTTGCAGTAGATCTGAAATCTTGATGTCAAGAGAAGACTTTTTCTTCTGGTTTTGTTGCAACGAATGCTTCCCCCTCAGCCCCCCTTTCTCTTGGTTCCTGTATTTTTCTGGGGGTTTTTTTGTTTTGGGTTTCTTTTTGTCCTCTTCTGCTTTTATCTTGGGCCTTCCCCACAGAGGTCTGCAATAACAAATAGAAAAAGTCAGGTGGAACATTTCCTTTAGTGTCTTACTCTTCAAGGACCCCTTAATGTGTCAGAATTGATCCTGCTTAGCCCATGCATATGTGCAGACGTGGTTATTTAGTTTCTGCTTTAGGCAGAAAAGAGAGAGCTCTGTTCTCCAGGATATAAATAATATGTATTTGTTTGAATTCAAATTTCATTGTGTTAAAATCTTTCTGATACAGCTATAAGCAAACATTTGCATTTAGTGTTGCTTGTTTTATTGTGCTGCAGAAGTCAAGTTAAATACAGCTTCCTCTATATCCTTCTTGCATTGACAAATTGGCGTGGCCTCTTGTCTCAGCCTTTCTCCAAATACCATACAGTTTAGGAAATTGTTTAAACCTAGAAGTATCTCAGAGTAGAGCTACTTCCTTGTTACTTGTCAACATGAAGTAGCAGAAGCAAATTTTATCTGCTAGCAGCCCTAGCATTGCCATTTCTTGACTGTCGAATACCTTGCTGTGCAAACATCATTGCTGTGGACATTGTGCAAAACATGCTAGAGATAAATCATGTATGTTACAATGCACAAGGCTTAATGGATTGCTTTTCCATTGCTCGTTTTAAAATTAAACCCACCAGCTTCCTGTTTTTCTTGTCCTGAAGTCCTATCTGAGCTCTTAAAATTTCTCAAATAGCCTGTCAAAAAAAAAAGAATTCAGTAAAGTGACTAAAAAGTGACTTCTGCATAACCTTTGATTTTATAAACAATTGGCTGAGTCCTAAATAGATGAAAACAGTCTATTTTTAGCCCCTGATTTAGAGAATTGATATTTCCACATTCGCTTTGTCATAGCTGGTAGTAGTTGCTAAATTGTGAAAGCTTGTAGCTATTACAAATGCTTGGAGGATTGCTAAGTGTTCTGCCATAATGCACTAAGAAGCTCAGTGTACTGTACATTTCAATTTATAACAAGACAGTGTAGCTGATAGCAGAGACACTGAAATACTTCAAGTCTAGACTATGCCTTAAAAACCAAAGGCTGTTGGCTTTTTAGTGCAGCAAGTTGGAAAATAACTGATAAGGGCAGTTGAAGTAGAGCAGACTTCAAAAAGTGATGAGTTCTCTACGCCAGGGTGGGTCGGGAGGTTTCAGCCACTGCTTGCCTGCCCTGTTGGGATGAAAAGGGAACTGATGTTTGAAAGGGCTAGTCAGTCTTACCAGGTTTGAGTGGTTTGTGAGGGAGGTCACACAAAGAGCCTTGTTAGATGGGGAAGATGGGTTTCTGCAGTGCTGTGTTTAGCAAGAAGAAATGGGATGGAGAAACACAAAAGTAAAGATTCCTGTCTTTAGAAAATGTTAACATTGGTATTTCACCACAGACAAAGATAATGGCCAAGAAGTTTAATGTAGCTGGTGTTCTCTTATATAGCCCTTTTGTACCTTTGGATAATAAAAATAACTTGCTGAAGATTTTTGAGTGAAACTACTTATTGTAGTAATGGGAGGAAATTATGATGTAGCTGATACTTTTATGGCCCCTTTAATATCCCAATTCACCTTACAAATCACTGTGTTTATAAAGTCCTTCTCTTACTGTTACTTGGGAAGAAGAACATTTTGGTTGTGTTTACTGCTGTCCTGTGTTATTAGCCATGGAAAAAGGAGGAGTATTACCTCAGACCAGGCTCGCAGACTTGAAGAATTACGTAATTACTTCCAGTTTGTCTCTCTAACATAATGCCAACCCTGTTTTTCAGAGCCATGGTGTCATGGAAGGGGATGTACTTTGCACTTGCACTGTTCTTGGGAAGTTTCTTTGGAAGTATATTCATGCTGGGCCCTTTTCTGCCTTTGATGTTTATCTCGCCGGCCTGGTACCGCTGGATCACCGACTGCATTGTGGCCACTTGGCTCACACTCCCTGTGGTAAGTGACACATAATCCAGGTCTGGGCAGCTGTCCATAATCCCACAATTTAGCTCTCTCACTAACATTTTGGATTTGATTTTGTGGTTTTTAAAGCTATTTATGCTTCTGTCTAAACAGGTCCTCACACACTTACTGTATGTGGAGACTTAGGGTTTAGCTGAGTGTAGTAAATTGTGTGCCTCTTCATAGCCCCCCTCTTCTTTCAGTTTAACTTACATATCAGCTAATGCTGTGTGTTCATTTTATGCTTGAAAAGGCCTTTTTGTGACATCTCCATCCGGTGTCAGTAAGATGCAGAGAAGAGTAGGTGAAACTCTAATAAACAGAAGGAAGTTTTTTTAAACTGTAAACTTCCTAAATGAGTTGTCTTGTAAACTCTTTCTTTGGACTCTGCTCCAAGTATTGTATTAGGAAAATTATCCACTGTCTGGTACATTGTTGTCAACCTTCGATGTTCTGTTACTTAATCCTTTTAGAATTTAGCCCTTGTAGTTGAATTAGAGATAAATGTTTTCAGGGGAGAAAGAAGAGCTTCCCCTAGAAAGGAGGTATTTCTCACTTATAATGCATCAACTTTACAGCCATATGAGTGTGGAAATCAATAACAAAGCTCTTCCCTGAATTGTTTCTAAGGAAAGACAGTGTGGATGGGATCTGTCTCTTCTTCCGTTCTCTAAAAGCTGGGGGACTTTGTTCCTCTAGGCCATTAGAGGTTTGTTTAACTTTTTCAGAAGTAAAATGCCATATTGGTGTGCAGAAGTATATATCTTGTGGCATAAAGGAAGTTTTATCCTTTATCAAATAGTGTCTGCTTTTGCTGTTTCTGCCTTGTGTGTTTTAAAGGGGCCTCAGCTGTTTCCTATTCTAAAACTTTTGTTGTTTTTATCATTACTAAATGCAGTGAAATTAGGAGGGCCAATGTAATCACCAGTAAAGGAAATAGATTGTTATTTCTTGTCATGATGAAATTTAACTGAATACTGATAGTGTCACAAAATAACTCTTTCTCTGTTTGTCTTCAAATTTTTCTGTAATTTCAAACTCCCCAAAATCTAAAACCAGTCTTTTCTTTGATTAGTTGCTTGAGCTTTGTAATTCTGGGTTATTACAACTAGTTTGTGATAACTTTTGCAGTCTAGAAGTTTGATTTTTAGCCCACACTAAAGCTAAACCAAAATAATTTTAATATATTTGTGAAAAGAATTTTGTCTTTTGAGAATCTTGGGGATTTATGTTCAGGACAGGAGTCTCTACCTTAGTTTTCTATCCTTACACTCACTGCATTCTCAGGAGAAACAGGTTCTTGGTTTGTGTCTCCAAACAATAAAATGCTCTTTTACCAGTTGGACTCCAGCAGGGAAACTCTGACCCTGACCTTTCTAATGTAAGGAATTTCCACCTTCCTCACTCTCTATCACAGTTTACTTCCTTTCTAGGAGAGTCAGCAGGATGGGACAGTGAGGTGGGTCTTAACTGTTTCAGTTTAGCTTGGCTTATACTGGGCACACACAGTGTTGGCAGAAATATGAACAGAAGCTGTTTTACTTCCTAGAGCTCTGTTTGTTTGTTTGTTTGTTCTTTTTTGAGGAAGAATAGGGAAGACAAGGTAAGGAGGTAATTCAAAGGGCTTTTTATGTTAAGGCCTATAGAGGTCCTATGGTATTTTGCTGATTTCTTTTTCTGTGCTGAGTTGGACAGTGTGCTGCCAGTAACCCTGACCTCAGGGGAAATAGATATTTGTGCAGCCAATCTCTCCTTAGATTACCTACCAAGTTACAATCCATACTGACTCACTTAGTTATATTCCTACATGATAGTATTCCTGGAAAACCAGGGAAAGGTAAATTTAATGCAGTGATGGGAATAGAATGCTTTTTAAGAAGTGCTGCTTAATTGTTGTTTCCTCTTCCATTAAACAGCTATTACTGCGGAAAAGCTGGCTGCTTTATTAGGGAACAGAAGTTTGTTTACCAGTTGTAATGTGAGTGAATAAGTGAAATTATATAATTCAAATTAATTTTTATTGCTAATAGGGTTATGCTTTTCTTCTGGGAGTAAAGCCATAATACTGAGATACTATTTCTAGGCCTTGCTGGAAATGGTGTGTGGTGCCAAGGTGGTTGTCACTGGAGATGGATTTGTTCCTGGAGAAAGGAGTGTCATTATCATGAACCATCGCACACGAATGGACTGGATGTTCCTGTGGAACTGCCTGCTGCGATACAGCTACCTCAGACTTGAAAAAATCTGTCTCAAATCCAGTCTCAAAAGCATTCCGGGATTTGGTATGTCACTAAACCCTTTAATTTGAAAGGAAAGTATGTTTAAATTATGTCCAGCACAGTTCATAACCTGCTAAATGACATAGGTTTAAATTCTGTTTCAGTATTTAAAAAAAAAACTTGTGTAAAATACGTGGCATGTGGAGCGATTAAACCATAAATCTCCAGAGGACACCTGGACTACATGGCCTAAGCATTTCTTTTTTAAGATACTACGTGTGCTGCTGTTGCTTGTAGGTAAAAATATTGCTGCTTTACATACCGAAAGCATTTTTCAAGATGATGAAAAATGATTTTCAGTTTTTTCAACGTCTCTTTCAGCATTGTGGTTTGGGTGCTATTTCACCCTACATTGCAAATGCTCTCATCAAGTTCTTTCTTCATTATCCAGTGTATACTATTGTGAAGATTGAAAAAAAAAAAGCTCTGTAGGCAGTTGCAAAGTTAATGGTTTATTTTAATAACTAATTTTAAATTGAACTTGGCTATGCAAAATACGCTGTTCAGGATATGAAATCATCAGGATTTATGGTGATGTAGGCTGAAACAGATCTGAGTTGCACGTATTCAGAGAAATTGTTTCAGATAGTCCAAAAATTGTTGCACAAATGGTTTCTGAATAAATAGGCAGACTTATCTGAAATAAAAGCATCTCTGCATTTTATTTATCTCTTAGATTTATTTGCTGTTTTATACGGAACTAGCTTGGGCAGGATATGCGTCAATTTTATAATGTCAAAAGAGTAACCTTATTTATGGTTGCCTTTTATCAGGCCATTTATCTGAACAGATAATTTTGGCAGGATTCCATCCTGAGGAGCTCTCCTACTGTTGCACTGGACTGCATTTACTGTTGCATTGTGTTGCATTCAGTCCTCTTTAAGTAAGAGCAGCAACAGGGTAATGTGCTTTTTTTTTCCCCTAACCAGCTACATGCTAAGGTCAATTTTACTTGACAAAGGACAAATCTCTTTTAATGTGACAGGAAATGAGAAAAATGCATATTTAGGTGTCTTCATTATACAGCAGAGATATTTCGAAATCTTGGAGTCAGCTGCATGTGCAACTTTTTAAAGCAATGATGGAAGATGAAATCAGGAGTATAGTGGGGAAGATTCATAGATTTCTCTCTTCAAAAGTAATTTGTGCTTTGTTATTAAAAAAACCATTTGTATGTGTCCTCATTAGTGCCTTTAATAAAATTGGAAGGTCAGCTCCAGGAGCTTGGATGCTAAGTTATGCTTGGCAAAACTTGATTCCTGAAAGGGTGTTAGGAGTTGTTTAGAGATTTTTTTTTTTAATTTTTTTTTTTAAATTCAATTCTCAATTCTCTGCATAAACTGAGCACATCTAATAGATTTGATCAGTGGGCTCAGGCAGATGGATCTGTGTCAGGTCAGTACTAGCAGACCATGATGCCGTTTTTGTTCTGATGTAGCATCTTAAGCCACTAATAAAATTCTGGGCTCATCCTCTACTTTGTGATGTAGAGGTGACACAGGGCAGACATTTGCTCCTGTTGTTTGCATTACAGGATGACAGTTACTGGTGGTAGAGCTGACACCTGGGACTGTAGTGTTATAAACCACTATTTCTATGCCAGATCCCCAGGAATCCTCCACGATACATGGGCTTTAAGGACTTTGGTTGCAATTTTGTGAATTATGGCTTATTTTTCAGTAAACTGTTAATGTTGGGTTATTAATCACAGGAGGGGAGTTCAGCTAAACTGCATCCTTCACTTAAGCTTTGATTTGATGTCCTTAAATTTTGAAAGATAAGCTTCTGTTTTATTGTAGTGGATCTAAAAAGAGGCCTTAGAAATGCATGTCTCTGTGTTCAGTCAGGCCATGTTTTGGGTGGCAGTTCCTTGCAAAAATAAAGTATTCTGTATAGCAATGTAATTAGGGGATTGCTGGAAAGTGAGTCTTGGGTTAAATTAACATTGATGGCAAAAGATGAATCTGTATGAAGTTTGTTGGGGTATGATCACTGCAGAGAATGGTGTCTAAAGAGGACAAACCTTAATCTCATCAGTGACAGGAGAGTTTTTCCCACATGCTGCTCTTGGCCCTGCTTGTGTTACATGATAGACCCTTAATCAGTGTTTATTCAGGTTTTGGGGTTTTTTTTTAAGTTGTGTCCTGTGGTTTTTAACTAAATGCTTTATTTTATGAGCTTGTAAAAGCCAGAGGATCACTTGGAAATCAACCAGACAATTTCAGTGCACTGCATCTGTAATTGATACTTTAGATGTTGATCATATAAGATATAATATTTGTGATAATTCAATGACTACTTTCATCATGTCTTTCAGTTTTATCTTTTCATATACTTATATGGAATAGTTGTACATAGCTCAGATGTATAGGTTTAGGAAAGTTTGCTATACTGCCTAAATGTAACTTCTAATAAATCTTAACCTAGTGATAATCATGCTTTGAGTTTCAGAAATATTTAAGTGAATCTACCATATTTCTTTCAGTGCACTTTTTGGTGATATTCCAAAGACTTTTTTTTTTAACAAGCATTAAATTTAAAACTATGTTTAAGATAAGGTTTGTAATGCAAACCTTCCATATCCATGTTTCTGAAAGCCTTGCTGTATTCAGCATACGACTTTCGCTGTCATAAGTAGTTTCCCATTTGGGTGTAAAAACAGGTCTGTGGGAGATTATGCTCTTTCCAGTGGCACTTATGATAGGTGAAGGGCAAAGCTGGGAATGGAAATAGATCCAGAGTTCTTGTGGCCCACTTTGTAGGTTAAAAGTGTAAAGGTATCAGATTTAATGAGCCTGTATTACAAGCAGGCAGTTATTTTCTAGTTCATTATAATTAAAATCAGAGGATTCAGTATTTCAAGGAGACACATTAAGTCATTTATCTAGTTCTTAAGTTATTAATTCTTTGCATTCCAGTGTATGAAAAAAAACCTTAAAATTGATTAAAGGTGAGCTTTAAAAAAAGAAGTCCAAAGGAAAACAGATGGTCCTTTCTTCCTGGAACTGTAGCTTTGGCTTGATGAATTGTGTGCAGTAAAGTTTTCAGAAAGAGATATTACATTTCAGTAATCTCAATTTCAGAAACATTCTTGCAGCATTTCAGTACATCTTGCTAAAGCTGGTGTCTCCAGGGAGCACTACTCTGCTTTTGGCTGTTGCTGCAGTTTCTCATCTGACATCATCAGAAGCTACTGACACATTCTGCAGTATCAGTTTTCAAGGAGAATTTCTAATGGCATTGACAGTTTCCTGCACGGTCTGACATGAGAGGACTTTTCTACAGTACTTATAATAGAGATGAGCAATTAATATTCTCATCTATTCTCAATTAATAAGGAGCAGTTTTGGAAGTGATACGTTTTATGGTGCAGTCAATTTCAGAATGTGCTATGGAACACATACTGTTGCAGTAGGTACCAAGGCACATGCAAGGTAGTGTCAGATGACTAGATAATGACTAGGAGATAGTTTTAATTTTTTTCGTAATAGTTTTATTTGTGGAAGCCTTTTTGTGTTAATCATTAAGACTTTCCTGGAAAGATGTGTGTGTTTTAATGATGGACAATTTGAATGTGTTGGATGAGCTTACAGTAACAGTTGGATTTTAGTGGTTAAATGTGCCTCAACATGTGTCTGAAAAATAAATTGAAATTTGGGTTTAATTTGAGTGCTATCATAAAATTTATGGAAAAGTGAGAGAGGGTAACCAGAGGGGCTAATGTCGATGTATGGCTGCCACACGAGATAATATTAATTCTAGTTTTGTTTAGTGCAGATGGAAAAGTTAAATACCATAATAATTCAGTGTACAAATGTAAAGTATGCAGGTGTTGCAGGCACCATTGATGGGCATATCTTGAAGGCTTCCCTGTTTTGAAAAGGCTCGCTAAGGTTGCTAAAGGAGGGAATTATAGTTGAGGCAGACTGGGACAGGAACAGATGAGGAAAGGACAAGGTGACAAAGAAAAAAGAGGAGAATAAGCAAAGCTGACAAGCCTGGAGTAGTTAGAAGCAGAGATAACTGAGTAACTCTGTCCAGATCTTCATCTCTGGATTCAAGTTATTCTGTGGCTAATATTGCTCTCAGAGAAGATTGCAAGATGTAGGAGCTTGTTAGTCGTCGTTTTTCACTCATCTGTTCACTCACATGTTGTAGCTCTCAAAGGCTCAAGTTAAGTGCCAGGAGGAGAAAAAAAGGACGTTTGCTCTATTTCAGCACTGGGTTTAGCCCCACCAATCCTTTACTACACGTCAGTTGATCCATTATAGCTGTCCAAGCGTGCGAGCCTCGCCTGAAGCAAGCTCAAAGTAATTTGAGTCATCTTAGTTTTCAATGAAACAGGGCAAAACAACTCAAATTATCCTGCCTTTGCCACAGGCTAAGAGCATGCACACCGACAGCTATGATGGATCAGCTACCATGAAGTAAAATATTGTTGTCACTAAGCCTAGAAAATTTTAACACTTAACTCAATTGGAGTGTAGCTAAAGCAGCTCGCTGTGGAGGGTCTGTGCACATTTATATTGGCATGGAAGTGTTCATGCTGCCACAGCTACTTCCATAGGTAGGGATGGAAATGCTTCAGCATAAACCTTCTTTGTTCAGGCTATAGCTGGATTTACATTAAAATTCTTACCAATAGAGCATATTAGTTTAAAAATATAAAACTGTAGCCTACTGAACTTTCTAGTATAGTTCCTGTGTCAAGTATCTTACATTAAAGTAGGCTGAGAATTTTGAGGAGCTGTGATGTTTTGTCTTCTAGCAATTCAATTATGAGCTGCCAGGCTTAATTACCATAGAGTTGTTATCCTGTGTGATTTTGAAAGTAGAAGCTGAAAAGCATGCTCTCTAATGGCAAGCACAGTTGTTATTCTACCAGTTATTCCTGGTGAAGACTCTCTTGAAGAAGCTTTATGTGAATGAAGGATTATTACTTTGCAGCAGAAATGCAGCTTAAGTTGTCTGTAACTCTATATGCTTTTTTAATTTTTCTTTTGTAGGGAAATAAAACTTAAGGGCCTGTTTCCCAGCTTGTCTCATCCAGGAAAGGCATAATAGGTTTCTCCCACCTCTGTCAGGGAAAAAAAAATCACACAATGAAAGCCAACTAGTCTGTGTTACATTAAACTTTCCTTATCCTTTCTATGTAATAAGGACTCCATTTGCTCTCTACCCCTTTGCCTCTCCAAAATGCATATCATAAGTGTGAGATCAGATGCCAACTTCTTTCATTCTCCCCATTTTACAAACAGTAAGTGATGAAGGGAGAGGTTGTTTTGTCCAAGCTCACAGAACAAATAAAAGCAGAATTAGATTGGCGTGTTTTCCCAACTTGCACTCCTTTGCTGTTTTCAGTGGGTTATGCAGCACCTGTACAGCTCAGTTCTTCAGGCTGGGTTCCTTTCATGGCCTTCCATGAAGGAGATGGAGCATCTGAAGAGGATGCAGGCCTTTGGAAGAGCCATTTCATTGTAGAATCTCTCCCCTTTCCTGACTGGCAGTTCAGATGACACATCCATGGGAGAGTCTCACACTGTTTGGTAGAGCCTGCTTGTTCTTGCTCACAGTCTCACAACTGGAGGTTGTTTTCTTCATGTCTTTGATGATTTTGGAGTGACGTGGGGCTTTTCTCCACATACGTCTTGGGCAAGACACATCTTTTTAATATTTAGGTTTTTCGTGCACTGTTTCACTGTATTGATGTATTTTTAAAATGCATCGTAAAAAGCAACTTTCCAGCCGTCCCAGAGTATTTGCTTTAGTTTGCTTTACTTTTGAGTGATGTTATGTTATTCTGATTTTACAGTGCATCAAATCAAATCAAATTAGAAATAAAATTGAAGATGGATACTGTAACTGAAGAGGTTTAATAGTCCGTAATGACATTTATAGCATTTTGTAAGTAGCACTAATATAATGGTAGAGTTAATCATCTAATTGTCCATATTCTATAAAAATGCCATAATTTAGGAAATTAAATGAATTTTTGAATATGATGTGTCCAGATAGCATCCTTCTGAACCAGAATTAAGGCACTGAATATTAAAAGAATACTTTCCAAGAAAATGCTATATCTCTGGGTGCTTTATCTACATACACATCTTGCTACTACTGTAATGAGTTTTTTCCACATGCTCTCACACGCTCTGTGTGGGTTCCTTGGCTGAGAGGTACCAGTTCTTCAATGGAATATTCTTTCTAGAAGGTTCCACAGTAATATTCTCACAGGTGAGACGTAGCCACTGTATCTGGCTAGCTTGTTGACAACTTTTTTCTTGCCCTGACAAGGAAATCTTGTACTGCAAACCTCATTTGAAGAAGCTTCTAATTGTGTTCTAAGTAAACAATAAGCTAAAGCAGAGGTTTGTACTGGCACATCCTGTATTCTTCCACAAGAGAATGAAGCAGAGCAAAGGAAATGCAGGAAGCATTAATATTTGAATGTGACTTAAACGAACATAAAATTTAGAATAATTTGGTACTGAAACAAATGCATGAGAACTATGGGGAGGCCAAAGATAAAACTAACTAATCAGAGCAAGACCAGAATATTTTTCTTTTTTGCAGTTACCTTGAAAATCTGTGCCTCTAACAGTGCTGTTTGTTAATTTCTTTTAGTAAGGAAAAAAAAGTTTAGGCTCCACAATCATTGGAAGAGCTGATATTCTGTATAATACATGGTAGACTACATAGTGATATATATGTATGAAATATATACTCTGAACATAAACAAAACATGAGCGTAAAAATAATTTTAAAACAGATGTAGATTAATGTTGAGAGTCTGTTAGGGCAAGGCAATAGCAAAAGCATGGTGGTTTTTAAATGGACGCCTCACAAATAGATTGAATCAAATTAACAAATAGACTGAATCAGATGGTTCTCTATAAAACCAGGACCACTAGTGTGAATTTATATTTTTTAATTTTATCTCGTAGTTTATCTCATAATTTGCTCAAAGGATTCACCCAATCAGATAGTAATCATTCAATTCATTATACGCATATTAACTAAATTATTGGAAATGAGCATGGCTAAAGAAAACTTGCCAGGAGCAGAGATTGTACTTTACAAGATTGTTTCAAGAAGCATTTTTTTTCTTTATTTTCCTAGTTTCTGCTCTCAAACCATTACATTAAATAGAAAAAGAAAATTAATTTGCTTTGGGCTTTTAGACATAAAACTATCTAGGAAATAGGAACAACAGCAAAATGCTCAATTTTAATTGAATTTGGAGAAAGTGCTTATCAGTCTATACTGATTAAAACTCAATGGTGTATATGCACAGTAACTTTATGTCCTGGCTTCCTATGTGATTTTCTATGTGCCAGCATCTTTTCAGTACCCACAGATCTTTGAAATAGGGAGTGTTCATAACTGCATACTTGTTGCCTTGTGGTAGTTTTATGCAACAAAACACTCGGAGTAACAAACTGTTAATAGGCCCAATTATTTGTGTACCGTGGGATCATGAGCTTCCAAGTGATTTCCCTTATTAAGCCTGGATGTCTGGTTCCCTGATGCCTCAAAAGCCCTGATCAAGACCAGAGCCCTGTTGAATTTAGGCACACTGAATAAGGCTTTTATTTTTGACCAAGGTAATGCTATGAAAAAGCAGTGAATAATGCAGTGGAAGAAAAGAGAGAGGATGAATGAATATAATAGCAAACCCCATAGTTAGGCTTTTTACCTTCCCACTTGTTTCTGTAGTTTTGAATCATTTATTGAATTTGCTTGCAGGGGTTTAGTATTATTAGTTGTTCTGTTACCTTGCTACAGGTAACATCCATAGATACCGTTTTCTTGAGGTATGTGTATGTTTGCTTTCAATGTCAGCCATAATATCCCTCTTTGAGATGTGACATTTTGGGGAATATCTAATTTCTGAGCTTATGTACATAAAATTGTGATACAAAACCAAACAAAGACCTTTTTTTTTTTTTTGCGTAACTCAGCTCTTTCTCTCTTTTGTTCATTGCCACATCCATCCTTGGTATCTGCTTACTCCCAAATTACCTTTGAAAACACTCAGGAAATTTCAGCTTTGGGTGTTGTTTTCTTCTAAAGGATTTTGGGGTGAGGAAAATAGAAGTGCAGGGTCTTAGAATTTAAAAAGCTTTAGACTTGGAGCTAGCATTTTTTAATACAATGCTGCAAATTCTTGACCTGCATAAGCTGTAGTTTGCTTTATCCCCAAGGCAGTGAGGAAATTGTGATGTACAGCACATCTCTATTTCAATACCAGGCTTTTCTCTTTGTGCAAGCTTTTTTTTTTTTTCTGTGTAGAATTACGCCCTAATAGGATATATATCATTACTGTGTCTATGTTCCTAGAGATTTTAAGCTGCCTTGTTTATTTTTTCAGCTCTGAAAAGTTGATTTAAAGGTCAATGTGGCTAGCTATTCTCTCTGGTAGGTTTTTGCACTGCTGTTTGGCAATTTGGGACAAGAGCTGTGCAGTGTGATGTTTTTTGTATGCTTTTCCAAGCAATGACATCCAAAATGTCGGCTCCTATAAGAAGATTATTTTAGCAAAGAAGTGGAGTTGCACTGTTATGGTTTCTTTAGCGTTGCTGTTTCTCTGCTGTGTTTTTGTCATCAATGATTTCTTAAGAATCTGCAAATCCAAAGGCAGCCATTTTTCCCCATTCTGCCTTTGCTAGGAAAATTCCTGTTGTCCTGGAGCTTTTAGACAACCAGAAATGCTGTGCAAAAGGAGCAAGATATATTTAATTTTGTTGAACAATATGTTGACCTAAACTGAACAGCAAGTCTTACTGCAGGCTGCACATGAGAAGGGACTGCCTTCTGCTGCTTCTTCATAAATCTTACTGATTAGCAAAACCTTTCATTGTGCCCATTGATTTACTGAATTCCTCCCGTTTCCCCATGCATTCCCATTTGGCTCCCACATCATGTCTTGGACTTGTTACATGTTGTTTCTGCAGCAGCACAATGCAGACACACTGGGATGGAAATCAAAGCAAGAGCTGCATTTTCTTTGTTCAAAGGCAGGCATCTGTGTGGGGTTTTCCTTTCCCGCTTGCCACTGGTGGGCTGGTGAGACACGTGGACAGCAGGCACTGTCCCCACTGGTGCATGAACCGGGGCTTTACAGAAATCAGGAATTCATGGTTTTGTTGCCTGGAGGCCTTGAAGCAAATGTGGAAATTTTTCCACTGTCTTAGATGGTAAAATAGCTTGGCCCAGCATACTGTGTTGGGCTAAGTTGGGAGGAAACTTGGGCCCTTTACTCTTAGTCATCTATCTCTTAGATACTGTCTTCTTATTTGAACAGTCAGGACTGTTTTATCTAATTAGATATACCTTTAAAGATAGACACATTCTTCCAGAACAGTGGATGTTATTTATTGGAAAGGTTAGAAAATCAAACCTGTTGTTTATCTTAAAAACTGGATGCCTCCCAACTCCTTTCCCACTCTCCTCCCTGACATCGTACTGTCATTACATTACTGCCTCTGTTTAATTATTCATAGCCCATATATAACACCACCACTTAGAGCAGGAATGGGAAACTACTGCACTATATTATCTGCTTTATGCAGCTTAGTCAGGTAAAGTACAAGTCATCCAAGCAGCATTTTTTGTTAGTAGCTAAAAGTGTTTATAACTTGATGTTCACAGTGCTGTTGGAGAATAATAGCTGGAGTGAGTTTATGTGCAAGTTTTGATATAATTTAAAGCCTTGTTCTGCATGAAGAAAGGTAGGAGAGAGGATGGGATCTGGAATTTTTTTCCATATTCCATTTCTTATGGACCAAAATCACTCCTAAGGAGCTGCTGACCTGGGAAAGTATCAGCAGGCTTCCTTAAGTGAGCTTTTATTTTGATTTTTGCTTCCATTCTTTCAGCCTACAGACTCTACTGCAGTGAGAACACAAGGACTGAATAATTTAGGCCTGATGTGTGATACCACACAGTGAAATAGCTTAGCACAGTACAGGTTTCCATATACTAACTTAGGTGTAGTGTCCTGTGTATGTAAAACATACAAAAGGTCTGGGCGGAGGGCTAAGAACAATTGGAAAACACCAGAACCACAGCAGAACTTCCCCAATCTCTATGTATTTTTCCACTCTGTCCTGTGGAGCATCTGCAGTCTCACAGTTGTAAATGGTATGGTTCAAGGCAACTCTGTGTCTGCTCAGAGCGGTTTTGTCCTTTGCATTGTCCATTTTTACGAATTTGCTATCAGATGAAGTATCACAGAATATCTCAAGTTGGAAGTCCTGCTCCTCACAGAACTGCCTAAAGCCAAACCATGTGATCAGGAGCATCAGTCAGGTGCTCCTTGAGCTCTGCCAGGTGAGATGCTGTGATGACTTCCCTGGAGAGCCTGTTCCAGTGGCTGACCACCCTCTCAGTGGAGAACCTTTTCCTGATATCCAATCTGAACTTCCCTTGATGCAGCTTTGTGCAATCCCCATGTTCTTCTAGAGGAGCCAAATGCTTGTGCACCATTTGGTATGAAAAGAAGTCCTCTTTATGTAATACTAGTGTGGAAATATAGGCCTGATTAGTTCAGTTTCAAATACTAGTTTGGCACCATTTTTGTGCCATGTATTGTAGCAGTAGGAGATGATTACATGTCAGAAGATAGGGTAGGTACATTGCATCAGTTATTTTAAAGTTACTGTAAAAGGTACCTTTTTTTTTTTTTCCCTGCAAACAATTTGTTTAAATATGCATAGTCTCTGTTAATAAAGCTATAATGACACTTCTTGATACTGCAGATGTGAGAATGTGATACGTGCATAAATGCACATAAAATGTTGTGGTCAAAGTTGAGCATCCTTTACAAAGGGTTTTTCACAAGTAAAGTGTGCAAGTCTGAGAAGATTTGCTAAGGCTGCATTCTGGCCATTTCTTTTCTTACTTCATATGACCACTTCTGGTATTCAGTTATCTGAATATCATTGATTATCTTGATATCTGAGATGCTTCAGGTCCAGATTGCAGAAGGCATGTTAGTAATTCATGTTCCATCTGTTTAACTGATTTTAAAATCAGAAGTATTTACCCCATGATATAGGTCACAAATCTTTAACAATACAATTAATGTTTCTAAGCAATACAGAAGTAATAATGCAGCAGGTTAGTGTATTATCCAGGCTGACTGACCTACAAAGTTGATTTAAAATGACTGACTTTAGTAAGGAGTTTTCTAGCATATGGTCCTCGTGAGATACTGCCATAAACACAATATAAAGGAATCCTGTAAAGAGGAGCTGAAATGAAGGGCAAGAAAAACAGGCTTTGAGAATGCTGGTGAGCAGAGAGGAGAAGAGGCAGCTGTGATGTTTCTGCTTTGATGTGCGGGATCTCTCTGCAGGTTTTCTGATGAGGTACAAGCTCACCAAGTACAGTGGCAAGGCAATGTCATGCTCTTCTGAGCCCTGTTTAGGAAGGGAACATCTCAGGCATGTGGTGGAGCTGGAGCCCTGATTTTTCATCCTGTTGTCTGAACGAATGGACAGAATTTATAATATTATGTGATATGCTGTATACTATATACTTGTGCCAGAAAGAGCCAAGAATACTTACTGAAGATAATGGGGTGTGACCCCAGAGCTGCAGGCTCAGCAGCAGTTTCACTTACTTCACTGCATTGTGTTGTCACTGATGGCAGGCTGCAAATCTTTGTGTGTATTAATACAAAGAGATATACATAATTGTTTTTTATTCTATAATCAAGTGTAAAGACAAGCTTCGTTTTTTCTTCTGTGAGTAATGACAGTTATATGAAGGTATATGCAGTAAAGCCCTCAAAGGAACAGATACTTTCTGGTTTTAAGTGCTTCACCTCAGAGAATCATAGCATTTTGGGGTTGGAAAAGACCTCTAAGATTATTAAATCTAAGCACATCCCTAAGAACCACATCCACACAGCTTTTAAATATTCCTAGGGATGGTGACTCGAACACTTCCTGGGGCTAGCTTCACAACTCTTGTGGTGAAGAAATTTTTCCTAATATCCAATCTAAACCTGGTGCAACTTAAAGCCATTTCTTCTTGTCCTGGTACATGTTACCTGGGAGAAGAGATCAACCCCCACCTCACTACAACCTCCCTTCAGGACAGCATTGACCCTATTCTTGCTCTGGTAACTTGACTTTTGCATTTTGAATGCATTTATGCATTCTTGATTTTACCAATCCAAAACTTTTTACAAGATAATCAAGTGCTCTTAATCAGAGTTGAGGACAGGTGGACAGCAGATAAAATGTTTGTCTGACATAATTTATAAAATTCTTTGGAATAACAGCCACTGTGGAAGTATCAGAGTGAAATGTTGCTAAAGGTGTATTTTTTTAAACTGTAGGCTGGGCGATGCAGGTTGCAGCCTTTGTTTTCGTTCAGAGAAAGTGGGAAGATGACAAGAGTCACTTTGAAAAAATGCTGGATTATTTCTGTGACATCCGTGAACCACTACAACTCCTCATCTTTCCAGAAGGAACTGATCTCACAGGTAGGCTGCATTTGTCATCTTCTCAGGGAATGTTCAACATGGAAATTCTTTATTGTTTATGGAAAGAGTTTAAGAAAGTCTGAGGCAGGAGCAAGGCTTGGTTTTCACGGATAGTAGAAATGATAGTAAATGATCAAAGTGCTGATTCACGTGAGAGGCACAAAGTCTCTTCCACTGAGAGATTTTGCCAGTCTTCCTGAAATAACTTACATTGCAAAGCATCTGATGATTGACAATGCTTTTTATTGATCAGCACTGTACATACACTGCATTAGCAAAAGCAGGTTTCAAGACCTGGAATATATCACTTGCATGCTCCCATTTCCTGAAATACTGTGACAAAATCATTTCATACCTATGAAAGAGTGATTGAAAAGGACTAATGATTCTATTTGATTTCTTGCCTAATGTTTTAAGAGGGGAACATGGAGATATTTGTTCCTTTGTGTAAGGAGTCTGTATCTGCCTCTATAAAGGAAATATCTCTGTAAAACAAGTTTTGAGATTATGCTAGGAGTAAATGTAATGAGTTTGATCCTGTGGTATTAATTTTTGATCTGATATCTACCTTAATACAGGTATCTTATGGCATCTTTAGGAAGCTGTTAACCAATGTTGAAGATGACTTAAGTGCCTATAAAAGAAAACATTGTATGAATGTTCTGTGATGGTTCATGCCTCCAGCATGATGCCTGATTTGATAAGAATTATCTTTAAACAGAAAATTGCAATTAAGCTCCTAACTTTCAGCTTATTTAAAAGATTTTTGCTATACTTTCCATTGCAGATATTTTCAAGTCATATTTTATTGCAAAGCCACATCAGTAAATACTAGATATGATATAAAAATAACTAGCATATGCTGCTATTTTTCTTCTGTATTCCAAATATCCTTAAAATGGATATGTATGTAGTATTCAGATGCTATCACACTGTAGGGAATTGTCGTCACTTGATCAGCCTTCCTAAAAGAGGATAAATTCATTGAACATTCTTGGACTGCTTCCCATGGTATCTCTTGTTGAATTGGTTATCTTGTATCTAAAGTTAGGAAGAAGGATGGAATTTTCTTCACTAAAAGAGTGGTGAGGCACTGGAAGAGTGTGCCCAGAGAAGCTGTGGATGCCGCATCCCTGGAAGTGTTCGTGGCCAGGTTGGATGGGTCTCTGAGCAACCTGGTCTAGTGAAAGATGTCCCTGCCCATGGCAAGGAGTTGGAACTGGATGATCTTTAAGGTCCCTTCCAACCCAAACCATTCTATGATTCTATGAAACTATCTCGCTTCAACTTTTTTTCTTTGAATTCATGAGGAACTGTCTCCTCCTAGCTCTACATTATGAGGTACAATCTTTATCTTACTCATGGAGTCAGGAGACACCTCCTTAGAGCACTCACACTCTCTGAACAGGTGTTTCCACCTCAAGATGTCTGAAAGAATTGGATTGTTTGTAATTTATTCCATAAATTATGTATGCCTTCTAATCTCTGGAGGAATCTAGTATTTGTGAGAGACAACAGATTTTTAAAGAACTGAGAAAGCTTTGTACTGCAGCTTTAAAAAAGAGGATTTGGCTGAGAACTGAGACAGCCACAGTGTATTAACACTTGTGCTGCACAGTCCAAAAGACAGTGGTGAGGACACTCCTAGCTGAATGTAGAGCTGCTTCAGGAAACACAGGGTTTTCTCTGTGTTGTAGTTACTGATATAGACAACTTAGGCTAAACTTGGGTATATACTGTTGATACCATCCACTGAGAAACTGATGGGAGCAAGTTTCTTTATTTAATATTAAAAAAACAAAACCTTTGGAATAAATTTTTGAACACACATTGTTGACAGATTTTTTTTTCTTTGGTAAGATCTCTTATTCTAATTTCCCTTTTTTATACCTGTGTAACACATACTCTTTAACTTCACAGTGCCCAGTGGAGAGCTGCACTAACTGCTGTTCTGCTGAGGCAACCAGAGCTGGGTGTGAGCAGCCCAGGGGGAAGCATAATGGTGGGAAGGATGGAGAGATGGGTAGGGAAGACAGTAGGACGCTGCTGTGCTGGCTTCTGACACATTAAACTGTCCTGTGTTTACCACTCTTAACTTGCCATCAAGTATTGAATGCCACTTTGATATCACATTTGTGCATAAAAGGATGCATAAAGACAGATAAAGCCCTAGGACTTCTTTGGAAGTAAATAGCTCTCCTTCTCTGATTGTCTTCACAGGAAATACTGCTTCATATATACTTTAAAATATTAGAGGAGACAGGGAAAAATCCCTTGACAAGCTAATCCTGACCAAACTGTAAATTTATGTGGTATGAGAATGCCAGAACATAATATATGTAACATTTATTTTAAAAAAACTGTTGTGCTATTGACGTATTAGGACCTATTGCAAACTCATATTCCATCCTTTAGAGTAAGAAATAAACTGTGGTTTTGTTCTGAACAGTTGCTAAAAATTCTAGGGAGCATTTTGCAAAAATAGAGGCAATGACTCTTGTTTTCTGAACAAATGACAGAATTGCTAATTACTTCTGAAAACAAAAGTCCTCTGTTGCTTAAAATGAAAAGTAACATTCTACATCACTGAATAGCAGAATTGCTGTGCAGCTTTGTGCTGCTATAATTTTTTTATCCTCTCAGTGGTCACATGACAATGATAGATTTATTCCTCTTTATAATATTTTCAGGTATTCATGAATGAGATTTCAAAGAGATGTAAAATAAGACTGTATTTATACATGGGCTACTGCCTGACTTTAAGGTGGTGAAGTACTTTGCAGTGGAAAATGCTACATAAATTTTAGGAATAGTAGTGTCATGAACCCTGAACATTGTATTTACAGACTGGATTGTATAGGGCCTGAGGTAATTGTATACTTATTTCTGATAGGTTGGCCATCTTTTCACTCTGGAGTACTTGAAGGTTAAAGCTCAAAGGTATTTTATTGTAATTGCTTAAAAAGAAGCTCTCAGCAGATAAACATGTAGCCTGACTTTCTGAAGCCCTGAAGAAAACAAAGCACCCATGAGTCTCGTGCTTCCAGAAGAGAACATGAATACAACCCACCATATTGCCTGTTCTTGTCTGTTCCTTGGTGTTCCTTACGAGACTGTTTGTAGTAATCCTTCAGAAAGCAGTGAGGAAAAAAAAAATTGCTGTGTTGCTCTGTGCCTGGTAAAGCCTCATTTCCTCTGGATTTGTGTCTGCATCCCTGTACGTGATCCTTTCTTCACTCCGAGTGCTCCTGTTTCCGTGTGTTCCTTGCGTGTGACATTTCCTCCCCACAGCCCTTGCCACTGCCCTGGCAAGAGGCATCGCTGCTGTGGCTGCCCCTGGCCAGTCCCTGTGTCACCCAATGGGCTCTGCATGCTGTGCTGAGAGCACAAACAGCCATGGACCCTGCCCTGGATTCTCCCTTATTCACATCTCTACTCTCAGAAGCTTCCCTTTACCCAGCTGGGCTGGATTATCTTTGAATCTCTTGTCCCTGATGAACTTCGTGTGCAGGGGACAATAGCTTCAAAAGTTAAGGGGAACAAACAGGTGGACAGTGTGATTGCACAGAGCTTTTTTCCTTGAGGAACAGCTAAAAATCAAGTAGGAAAGCTTGCTAAAGTTCAAATTTTGGCAGGAATGATGTGATGTGGATGACAGAACGTAACAATGAACTGCAGTTGGATTTTTAGCTTTGCTAGTAAATGTGATGTGCTTTGGTGGTACAAAGAAAATATTGATCAGAAGCACTGGTAGGTGTTGCTCTAACATGAAATAGGTTGAAAGTAGCACAAGTAAGAAAAATTGCTTCTTTTTTTTTTTAAATATTAACTGTGAGCTAACCTAGCTTTATCATTTCTATGCAAACTTCTAATAGATAAATGAGGATTTTATTTATTGATTCAATATGAGAGACTTTTGAAGTACTCGTATTCTTTCACTGTCTGGCACTAATATAATTTGAGAGTACTTGAAGTCATAGAAGAACACGCATGTTGTTATCAGCAGGTTTTTATAACAAGTGAAATTAAAGTAAAAGGTAGTACTTAATATCAAATTGCATCTCACAAACTAAAAATCTTATTTTACTAAAAAAATTAAATACATCAATTTTATGCATAGCTTTTCAAGAGCAAAACCAATTTACCTTCCTTAAAATCTGTAACTCAAACAAGAAAATGTGTTAGCATCATTTCTTCCTTCAGTTACTTTAAATGAAATTTTGAAGTGTGGTGCTTCTAGAAAGTGCTGACTTTGAGCTTTCCCAGTAATTTTAGAGTGAGGCAAATGGGATTTGGAGAAAAATGGGAAAAATGTAATCAAATTATTTACCAAAGGTGTCACGGAAGCATAAAAAAAAGTAAGAAGTTTTGGGCAGAACCTTTAAATTCTTGTATTTTTTGTGTGATTTGATAGTTGGTCTGCAGAAGTGTCTAAAGACTCAAGTAAACTGGATGGTTGTACCTGTCACCACCCCAAAGAACATGCTCTGAGAGGTTGCATGCATTAGCTGAAGGAGACAGGGGAGGAGAGGCAAGTTGATGTGACACCTCAGGAGACAGCATATGAAGCAGCTCTGGAAATGTCTCACATCACCTCAGTTGATAAACTGAAGCATTCCATAAAAATAACTTTCCTTACTCTTCTTTAGCAGCAAATAGAACCAATGGGTTAAAATACTCCTAATAGAAATGATGAGAAAACTCAGGGAGTAAATTTGCTTTGACTTAAGTACAGTGTAAGAAAGAAAATACTTGTTCCTAGAAAGCAATACTTGCTCAACTTTTCAGAGGGTTTGGTGATAGGGGACATTACCTGTAGCCAGCTAAATGATTTGAGTGGCCTTTTGGGACTGAGGCAAACCAAGTGCATTTCCAGGCCCTGTTTCAAAAGCTGCTTGATGCTATTTGTGATGGTAATTTGGAAGAAAAGAACATATGTTTCCTCTTTTTAGGGAAGTTTTTAGGTGTCTTTCACTTTTTTTTATTATTCCACCTAAGACTGTTATAAACTGGCCTGAAGAACAGTAAGACATCTGCCTAAGTTTTTCAGCACTGATAGTGTAGCCTGGTCTGTTGATTAAGGGATTTTAAAGAGGCGTTTGTTGTGTGAATTCCCTCAGGTTGCAGAGGATATAAAAATGGGTTTCTGATTTCCTGGATTGGTTTCCTAAGCTCTAGATCTCACAGAATGGGGAGCATTGCATGTTCTGCCTTTTGTTGGCTCTGGTTCTGAGCAGCAGAATTTGCTCTGAATTCCCCCCAACGGTTTGGGCACTGGTGTCTGGCACAAGGATCCCAAACAGCAGTGGGCACAAAGGTCCTTATATTGGATGAGATGGCAGTCAGAACATTCAGTCATAAGTGATAAAAGAGTAAGGAACCGGGGGTTTTTTCCAATGCCAAGATTACAGGAGGGGGAGGAAGGGCATCATTCCTACTTTTTTTGTAGAGTAGAAGCTTAGGCTGCCCTTGATTTCAGTATATCATCAAAGCACATTGACCTTCCTGACTTGCTGTAATAAATAATGTTTAATGCACAAAGACCTGTGGCTTTATAGTTGTTAGGAAGGGGAGAGGGAGATGATTTTTCCAGATGACAATGATCGTTGTATTAGCTGGGAGCATTACTCTAGTTGTAAAATCCCATTACACTAGGGTCATGCAAAAGGGGAGGGGAACAGTCTCTGTTATATAAAACTTGCAGTCCAGAGGCAAGACAGGCATACAAATGTCAGGAAATAGCTGAATAGTGCTGGCCAGTGTGCCGATGTCCAGCTGTTCACACACTTCAGAAAGGCAGCATAGTAAAGGGAAACTTGGAAGATGTTTAGCAGATGTTTACAGTGAGTTCTTTCCAAGTACTGGGAGGTGCACTTGAAGTTTGAAGATGATTACTTCAAGCCAATGGGCACTGGAGGTCCCAGATATTTCTTGCAGCATCAATTCCATCTTACTCAGAGAACATAAGTGCCCTTTAACTCCTTGGTTATCCCTTGGTGCAAGTAGGAGTGTTTGTCAAACACCAGTGGTTCATTTTCATGCTCCCTCTGAAGCAAAGCACTAGTGAGCAAACACTCAGATACTTTTTCTGAGTGCTCATGAACTGTGTGCAGTTTGAGATGCTTAAAACTTAGAATTTTATTTTAGACTGCTTAGCTTTATGTAGATTTATGTGGTGCTTGTGTCTCAAAGCTCTGATTGACTTCATTTGCAGATTGCTAATTTTCTGAAGTGAAACCCCAACTTGGATATGCAGAAAATGAAGAAGATGATACCTCTGTCCTTTGGAAACAGTGCATTACCTTAAGAACTTAGCAAAAAATTAACTTAGAACATTTTATTTGAATCATCCCACAATCTAGAAAAGAACTCTTGTTGTGGGTATGTTTTATAGGAACACACTTGGTCGTCAGTGTCATTTCTTTGAAAATAGTTTTAGTTGTTGAGCTAATACAGGTACACCTAAGAGACAGAACCTGGTTTTTTGGAAGGGCATTTAATAATTACCAGATTACTGTTGCCTCTTCAGCCATTCCAAGTCTGACTCATGACTCACTTTGCAAGTTTTGCCATTGCAGTGGGAGTCTGCAAGGCAAGTCCCCCTTTGCTAATTCAGAATAGTCATTTGCAGTATTGAATGGAGTAGTAGTTGAGGAGACAAAAATAGGTATTCTGACCGTGTGGTTAAAGACAAAATGTATATGTCCAAGGGAAGATAAATTAGAGTTACATAGTCAAGTGTAATTTTAGTATTTCACACATTCTGTAATTTTAGCAATGTTTTTTGAAGCTGTAATATTTTTCAAGTATTTGTACGTTTTGTCAATTTGGCAAGAATTAAATCTTTGGATCCTCTTTGCTGAATCACTTGCTTGGCTACTGTGCAACAGCTTTCCCTTCCTCCAAATCACGTGGTCAGGAAAGCTGTGCAGTGAATCTTAAGGCTTACACATAGGAAAAGCAGCACTCTTAGGCATGGAAACAGCAGGGCACAGGGAAAAAATATTCAGTATACTGATATGTTATAGCATTTATTAATTGTCAGACAAACCTTTGCTGCTGCAAAAATGCAGCAGCATTTTTGATAAAAAACTTGATTAAAAAAAAGAGGTCATGTAATTTAGGGAAAAATATTCAGTACACTGATATGTCATAGCATTTATTAATTGGCAGACAAACCTTTAGGAGGGGCAGCAGCATTTTAGATAAATAAAGATGTCAGTAATTTAGGGAAAAAAGAAAAATGGGAATGTTGCATTACAGCATAAAGGAAGCCTCTCACTGCTGTTGATTTGTTCACTTGTGCTATTGTGCCTTTACAGGAAAAAAATATGAGGATTGTAAGGGGAGGGCTTTATCTCTATGTATCACTTCTGTTAAATGATTAAACAGCGATATGTTTTCCATTACTTTATTCCCCATCTCCATTAAGCTTAACTGTGGACCCTTAAATATCTTTTTCTGCTTTAAAAGAAAGTGGATTGCTTAAGCAGTGATTTTGTTCCATATATCTGTTGCTAGGGTTTTGTCTTTTAAGCACCGATAAAACTTCATAAACATGAGTTATTAAAAATGTTATTTGATCAAATTGATTTTTGCCATGTTGCCAAGGGAACACTGCATATGTCCATTGCCTTTTGGCCCCGGGAGGCACAGCAGGACCCACAGTAAAGAGCTGAGTGTAGCCAGCAAAGTCCATTTGGCTGCTGGCTGAGGCTGCTTGGAAGAGCCTCCTGCACATCACAGGAGAACAAATTGCCTCTTCTCCACCTGTCTCCAGAAGTTTTTGCTTTGGTGTCCTTGTCTTCCTTGCTTAGCGGCCTCTCTTAGCAATTAGCCCTGGAAGGCCTTTGGTTTTCTCACAAGTTTTTTGATTACCATAGGTTTGAAACATGTTTGTAATGGGGTTTAGCCGCTCTACTTTCCAGCTGCCTTGTGAGTACTCTGTGTACAGTGGCAGGCATGTGTTGTGGCACTGAGGTGCTTGGTCAAAAAATTAAAATGGGGGTAGGTATGTGCAGCACAGGTTGCGTGGTGAGTTCAGAATTAAAATGTAAAATACCATTTTAAGGTATTAGATTAACTGCTTTCCTCTGTTTAATGTTTTCTTTCTGAAATAAGTTTCATGTGGTTAAACCCTGACTTCAGGGCATTTCTGTTCATAATATCAAGTCTACATTACTATATGTTGTTCCTTTTGAGTTGGAAAAAACCAAAACGCAATTGAGCCAATTAACACATTTTACTGTAAGATGGGTATTGAAGTTTACAGAGAACTATTAAAAGACTGTTAATTTATAAATTTCACATTGCATTTGATAAGTATGAAAGATTTGATGATGATTTGCTAAAATTAATTGAGAGGGTAAAAAGGCTTTTCTTGCAATCCACATGGCTCTTCCTCATACCATGGTATGGCCAACTGAAAGCACACTTGTGTCTGCTTCCACATCCATACTGTGTGAGCTGCTGTTGTACTGCTCCTGTCGTGTAATCATTCCATTTAATCCATGCTCTGCATGCACAGTAACAGAAAATGGTGCTTTTCCTTCTCTCCTCAGCCAATACCAAAGCCCGCAGTAATGAATTTGCTGAGAAGAATGGACTTAAAAAATACGAGTACGTCTTACACCCGCGAACGACCGGATTCACCTTTGTGGTTGAGCGCCTAAGGGAAGGTAATCCTGCTCTGTCCTTTTTTTTTGCCTTTAAGGTAACAAATCTTACCCAAGCTGATGGTCACAAAACAACTTGAAGTAACTTCAGGAAAACTGGTCACCAAGCAAGCCCTTGTTTGCAACCCTCCTTAAAATGATTGTAACATGGAGAGATTTGAGAGAGTTGATAGCAGACACTGATATCATCAGGAGGTATGCAGTGAATGAAAGCAACTTTTGTCTTGGTTTGTTTTAAATATTTTAGCTTGTTTAGCGGTCTTACCTCAGAAAACAAGTGGAAAAAATCCCAAGGGAGTTCAGCCTGTACCATCCTCAACCCCAAGTGGGTGGTTGACACTGAACACACAGGCATGTATGTCACTGCTCTCTCTGAAAAGACTTCTGGGTTTAAGTCTGAGAGCTGAGTAAACAAGTTGTTATGTTAAATGGACAAGGGGAATGCACAGCATTATTGAAATGTAGCAAGTCAGCTGCCCAGGGCTGCCAGATGTTTTGGGTGATGGTGACTCAGAGAAGTTGTGTGAAATACAGGTTGTGCTGCTTGGCAGGGTGGTGGGCAAGAGAATGAGTGATACTTTCTTTTTACCCAAAAGTGGTTTTCCATCCCAATATTTATCTGGGGGTCAGGATTGAGTCCCTTTTATTAGGAGAAGAGAGTATGAAGATGTGATTGTTACATTGAGATGTCTGGGAGTTGTTTTGGGAATGGGCATTTTGATGAGGTTTGAGGCCATTGGGATGTAACCTTTAAATTGTACAGATGTGGCAGGGATTCAGGTACAGATGAGTGAATATTTGCAGGATATATGGTTGAAGAAAATAAACATGTACAATAGATATGAAGTGACTTTTTTATAGGCTGGTTCTCCAGGGAAAAGAAATTCTAGATCTTTAGCACATGCTGGTTATTTTGACTGCCAAAGGAAGAAGTTTGAGATTATTGAATAGAATAGGCGCCTGCTGGTAGGTTTTTTTGCTAGCTGGAATCTTTGGATTTTAGAAGCAGACCTGGCTTGCATTTTATCAGCTTCCTACTAAGCAGATATCCTAAAATCACTGTAAGCACTTTGGCATTTTGTTCAGGTGGATTATCCCAGTTGTACCATGTATCTATTTGACCCTATTTGTATTGCACATTCAGAGCTGGACACCTTAGATTTTCATCTTTCTTGAATGTTTATTACTCAATTTGCTGTAGTAAAAAAATCTACCACATATACAATTTCAAAAGCTTGCTTTACTTAAAACTTCACAGTACTAAGTTAACCTAGTGCATAACAATATTTCAAACCTGAAATCGATTTTCAGTTAAAGAAATGTTTTCCACTCAAAATATTAACAACTTTAAAAGATTTCTGTATTTGCTGCAGGAACAAGCTTTGTGGTTTACAGTAATTTTCTAATTTTATAAAAATGCTTTTCTCTTCCATTGCTCTATAAGCAATCTGGGCAAATTAGGCTATTGGGTTATAAAAAGGAAAATATTTGAGGCTGATTAACTGATTTTATGCAGTAGAAAGCTGGGAAAAACAATAACAAAGTCCAGCCTTTGAAGTGGTTTTACGTCTCATTTTTATTTAAGGCAGACAAATACTGTGTGAAATAGTAATGTCCCTTTGTTGTTGAATTTGCTAGATATTGGGTACTTCGATAGGCACTGTAAGCTATAGATATTACAACTGTATGCTATTATGTAGTAAGTTATGTGTGAGAAGGCAGTTCAAGTAGCATTTTAAAGCACTTGGTTATTACTTATTAATTTAAGAATTGGTTTTTGCTTCCAAGTGTGCAAAAGTTTAGGGTTTATATATAAATATATATATATACAACCCAACTGTAGTCTCTGGACTTCAAAATACTTCACTATATTTTATACATGTGCATATCTATATCTGTCTTTTCATCTGTACAATATAGATGTCAAGGCCGATATTCAGATGCAGATGGCCCCGTTGGTACCTGCTGTTACTGTGTAGCTCTGGTTTGAATTATAACTTAAACTGATAGAATGCCTTTTTTACAATTCTGATTTCTGATACTGGCAGTAATAAAGAAAACCAGGGCTGTCAAGGGATATAGTGTTAATCTTAGTCCCTGTTTCTGAACTGTCTTAATGCTACAATCATAGTCATAATCATAAAAACAGATTTATTTTCTTTTTTTAACTCCTCATAACTGCAGGCACAAAGCAGTGACTTTAACGTGCAGGAGGGAGTGGTAGAGATTTTAACATCATGTTTACGTCTTTGAAAGTATTTTTGTGCACAGATGACAACCTTATTGCCCTATACCTCTCCTGTGAATACATTTTGGCTCATGGCTGTTTTCCGTTCCTGAGGCTCAAGTGTCTTTTCTTCAGGCCTGAGTACATTATTTTACTCCAAAAATAGGCTGATGAAAAGAGGGGAAAAATGTCATTAGAAGTTTAACTGCTTTTCAAATGTTGAAGAAACTAATTTAATTTGGCAAGAAGCCTGATTAATATGCATCACAAGCTGTAGCATGAAAGAATTACCTGTTATTATATAAAAATAACTATGAGTGACCCTCCTGAATAGGAAATGAAGAATCAGGCAAAAATAAGCTTCAACAAAATTTTGCCTGTATCTGTGCAAAGGAGTATAGGAACTTCCTTCTGGAGGAAGCACTGTCTGCACCCTGCCAGCATAAACCGAGCAGTTGTCTGTCCTTTGCTTTCCATAGGTGGCAAAAAGCACTCTGACTCCTCTGGCTGGCTTCTCTCTCTGATATGGTCATTATTTCAGCTATTTGGTATCTTTGGCCCATAGATGCTGCTATGGTGGTTTCTAAGTCACTGCTAAGATGATGGAAGCTACGAAAAAAGATCTATTTAACATCTGCCAAAAAAAAGCAATAAAAGTTGTTTAGGTAATACATGCCCTTGGCTTTTGAGTCATACCTTTTCATTCCCCATTCTGTTCTTCATAAGTGGTTGCTCTTTTCCCCTGAGCTGACTCTTCTAAACAGAAACCCACGTAGAAGCTGACTGGTTTTTCCTTTCATTATGCTCAGGTGCCAAAACAATTAAAATATTATTTTATTTTTAAATGATCACATTATTTTTTTCTCATTCATAGAAACCATAGAAGCACCCAAGAATAAACACAGACTGTGAACAAGCTTTAGTTATATAATTAATAATAGATTCAGGAGAATAAGGACTGCAACTGTTGCTAGTTTTCAAGCAAGAGATACCTGGTTCGATTACTATTGATGGAAAGCTAAGAGAAATAAAATAGGTGATTTGCTGTTTTCGAAGTCTCTTCACTTGATCAAGTAAATCATTTGTCTAGTCTGAGCTGTAAGGAATCCTGATTTTGATCAGCATCTGGTAAACAATTACTAGAGATTTTTGCTTTATTTCTTTGGAGAATAAAGGTGAGCATTTTTTGAAAGAGTAAGAATATGTGAATGAGCAACAGAAAGTGAACTGCAGGCTCCAAAATGAAGATTGGTCATTACTTTTTTTAATTCATTGCTCTCTTTAACCATCTCCTAAAATCATATTTAATCTTTTTTTTTAAAGCCTGAAACTTTGAGTGGATGTTATGTATGGAGTATTTTTTGGCAGAACTTGGGTTAAGGTAACTCATCTCTTTTTACAAAATGTAGGACTTTGAAAAGGGCTGAAGTGTGCAGGAATAAGACTTTCATAAAAGCACGCCTTTAGCAATGTTAATTGAAAACATTTGTGATTTATATAATGCTTGTGAATATCCAGTTTGTGAGATCTTTGTGTGATGGGTCAGGAGGTTACTCAGAAATGACTTATAGGTTTTCAGACGTGTTTGTATTTTATAAAGTTTTTTCTGAAGTGCCAAATGACATTGAAAGTTCAGCCGACTTGACTGCTCAGTTTCAAAGAGATGGAAAATAATACTGGTTTGATTTGATTCAATATTGTCTGGATTCATTGAATTACATATATTATCTTGGCATAATATCTGTAATTGTAGCCAAATAGTCTGTCAAGAGAAAATAGCTGTTTACGAATGTTTTCTTAAACTTGCTTCATGGCTTTTAAGCATTTTCTCAGGACTAAATAAACAGTAAGTGTTAAGACAGATCTAATGCTTTAAAGCATCATTAGAAGATTATTCATGCTTTTGTAGACAAGCATTTCTGCCAACATTAAATTTAAACTGACCTTTTTTTGACACTTCCTCTACAGTCATCTACAGTCTTTAATAGCTGGATACATTGGACTGGATGTTCCCATTATGGGGTTTTATTTTACTGGTTGTACAGTATAATGACTAGTCAGAATTAGTTGTCTTATTATAGTATTTCAGCTTTGAATTTATTTCTGGTTCATAATTAGCCAACTGAAAAAAATATTGTAGATAACATCTGCCAACTGCAGCATCCCAAAATAAACAAAGATACAAATTTAACATGCTTGCCTTCATTGGACATCCTTACTGAGGGAAAGAAAATGTGATTTTCATCCTTCTTCCATGATTGGTTCAGAATTGATAGTTTTGCCTAAAATTAATGTTTATAAACATGCAGACAGAAACTAGTCTGTGTCTTGTAATGTTCATACCTGAGTTTTACTGTTGCTTCAGTAATTACATACAAGTATTCCAACCTGATTCATTGCTAGGACAGGAAAGTTTTATTTAGGTGTTCAGTCCAGGTTATCTCTGTATAAAACTATGTAAATGTTTTAATCCTGGGATGCTTAGTGACTATTATGTAGATTCCATATGCTTTTCTGGAAGTTAGAGTATCCAGATATGCATATTTATGTACTGAACTCTTCATGGCATTTATTTGGGTTCTGGTGCAATTTGCTTACACAGCACTTTGGAGCTAATTATGTAGGGAGACAGTTTGTGATTTGCAGTTCAATGTAGAAGGCAGTCAATAGGAGATGATGATGAACAGTTCCTGAAAGCTGACACATGGTTTGGCTCCCCTTTGCTGAGGTGTGAAGTAGCCAGGGTTAGGCAGCAGGTTTTTGTGAGCAGTGCCTGGATGTCCTCGCTGTGCACTGGGGTTATTTATTAATGAAACCCTTCAGCCTGAAGTAGCCAGCGTTTATGAGCTCCCAGAGCTTTTTTCTTACTCTGACTTTGAAAGAGAGGCAGGAGGTTGCTTGTATGAGTTGATGAAATGTCAGTGAGAAATGCTACCTGGAGACTGCCAAGGGCTTGTCTTCTGATGTAGATGACACTTATGTGCAAAGCACCCATAGCTTACAAGACAGATGCCATTTGTTCTTTCAAACATAAATCAAAGTAATACCAATTTGTAAGTGTGTTACGTTTTTTAAACAGAAAATTGATGCAAGCGTGAAAATCAGATCTATTCATCAGCTGAAATGTTCAGGCTGTGGTAGGTGGGGTGTATGAATGAATAAATGTACATATTAAATAAACTGCTCTTTATTTTGATTACACAGTTTCTTTACTCTTCACATAAATACTGGGTGAGGCATGTGGGTCTCAATCACAGAAGTGTCTGCTGAATTACCTCCAGAGGTTTTATATGCTCAAACAGAACCATGTAACAGGACTGCAGCAGTTTCCAGGTTTGTGCATAATTTGTCTTGTGTGTAACAAAGGTACAGGACTTAGAAAGGCCCCACATCAAATGACAGAAAAGGTTAGATTTGTTGTTTCAACAAAATTGAGCCTCCCTCTTTGTAACTGAACAGATTTCTGACTCCTAGAATTATATGTTGGGCCACTGCCAAAATTTCTGTGGCTTTTGGCGAGGCCAGAGGTTGCACACTGACCAGCACTGCCATCTCTCAGAGCAGCTCTTGCTTGTTTATGCTGGTTGCTCGGTTGTGTGAACTAAAACCAATCTGTTTTCAAAATGGGAAAATGTAAGTGTCCACATCAGCCTCAGCTTTGGGTCCTCTATTAATTAATTTCACCCATATGTCCATCAGATTTGCAGAGATTGAACAGCAA
>VZTR01022425.1:6841-63751 GCA_013400775.1 Chaetops frenatus | reverse complement strand
GAGTTGCAGAGATTGAACAGCAACTCTAAACCATCATTCTTAATGCAAGGAAATTCTTTCTTCACGATTTTTTTTCCTCTGTGCATGTGTTCCTCCCAGACTCATGTTACTAAGTAGACTGATACTCTGAAATTCCTGAGCTATTGTGAAAGAGCTTTGAGCAAGTTTTTAGCTGAAAATGCAGTATTAGAGCTTCACAGACTGCTGTAATTGATCTTCTGCTTTTATGAGAATTGTATCCTGTGCATTAAATAGCGTAGCCTTTGATACAGAAATATCAGTATGTAAATTGAAGCTTGCATGCTTTTTATGCCTTTTGTGTGTCAGTAAAAAGTTCATAACATTAGTTGTATATAAAAAAAGCAGAGACCTTGTTCAAAAGCACACTTTTATCACTGGGCATGTCTGTGAAATTCAGCAATGCAGAAAATTGGGTGCAGGCTGTTGTGCTTTATTGCAAATGCTGACAGTTGTCTCTGTACTCTGGAACATGGGAAAGGGCAGCTCGACTTTTTCCAGAATCATGTTAACCGCTGATGATTACCATGTCTTGCAAACATCTGCGTGTGTTGGCTGTGATCTACTCCTCAGAATGAGCACCAGCTTTCTGTCAGATATTTACTGGCCTTTGGTATATGTTGAAGTTTCTGTTTCTCTTCTTTCATGTCTTACTGGAGCAGCATTCTGCACTGCTCGCCCCACCTCTGTGGAAAACAGTCCATTGTTTCAGTCCTCCTGGGAAGGATTTGCTTTTTCCTAACCACTCTTTTCTCTCAGCCCCCATCCTTTCCTCTTTCCACCCCACACTGCTATTGAGAAGGGAGCACAGTTTTTCACTGGAGGGTTTATGGTTTTAAGAATCGCTGTCCCTTTAGTGTTAGCAAGGTGACATGCTGCTGTTTGTGTCACCACACATCTGTGATATTCATCGGAAATATTTCAGGTTTTACGTGCTCGAGCCTGTCAAGATCCACCTACTGCAGTAATTCCCTTTCAGTCTCTCACATGTGAGTCATGGCTTGTGACAAGCAGATACACCATGCAGTGGATCATTTTCCATTTACCTCCTCACAGGTTATTAACAGTTGCAGTGGTAACCATACTAAAAAGTTACCATTTGCCAGCAGTTACCCCACAGTGGTATTAGAGGTTTCCACTGTTTTCCCTTGACTCAGAATACACAGTATCTGTGGTAACCATGTGGTAATGTTTGGCCAGTGTGGACTTTTTTAATTGCTTCAACTGAAGGCCTGGAATGATGTTAGCTCATCAGATTGCATATGTAAAAACGCAGCTTGGCCACAGATAAGCTCAGGAAAAATAATTTTTCAGGAAAAACTAGAATTATTTTTGTCAGAATTATGAAAATGTTCCTTTGATTTTAATTTAATGTTTATCTCCTTCTGAAGATATTTTTAAGAAAGTTTTTTTTTTAGTAGTTAATGTGCTTCGACTAGGTGATAGACCATGAGTGAGTAACAAGGTGTATCTGCTGGTCTAGACTGGGTCAGCATCTCTCTGGGTGTGTTTTGAAAAGTCATTCATCTGAATGTTTTGGGTACTGAGCTTTATGGTTGTTTTTAACTACTTGGGACAGACATAGGTGAGCCTCAGGTAAAGTACAAGTTCATTAATTACTGCTCATTCTTGTCAGCCAATGATCCAAGAATTTGCAGGTGATGTTGGTTGGATTGGTAGCATATTTAATTATTGCTGAAGTTGAAATTAATTCCTGTAAACAGAGGAATAGTATTGGCATCTATTTGTTTCACATGCTATTACCAGATGCTTTACACAGCTTATCCATTTCTCAGCTCTGTTTATTAGTAAGGCAGATAATTGCTTCAAGCAGTCTTGAGTAGAGAGGAACCTAAACATACTTTTTCCATACTCTCTTTTTCTTTTTCTTTTTTTTTAACTGCTTTAGTTTCCGTTAGGAGATGATGTTTCCTGATGTGTTTTATTAGAAAAATAGCAGCATCTACAGGCTGAATAGACTAATCCCAAATCAAGAGTTCTATTGTACAGGAGAGTTTCAGGCATATTTTTTTGGATTCTCCGCTCTTTCACTTTTTGCAGATGCTAGCTGTTTTTATTTCCAGCTGCATTAAGGCTGCTGCAAATGTGTTTTGTGTATTCCTGATACCACTTTTCTGTATGAGTAATTACTGGCAGGGGAGAAGGTCCATGGAGTATCATTTCAGTTACTGGAAATGTTGGAATCCTCAAACTGTTCAGATCTAGCCTCCAAATCTGTAAGATAGTAATAAAACTTTCAATCTCATCTACTTGCAAAATATGCTCCTTATGTATCATTAAACCTTAAGTAGTTTGTTTCTTTCATTCCTTTCTGCTGTTGCAGCTTCAGCTCTCCTTCCCTTTGCCCTCCTCCCAGTCCCCTGCCATCTATTTTCAGGATATAAAAAAATGAGCCCAGCATCAGACTTTTCCGAGCTGACTCAGATCCCTGAGTTTAGCAATCGTTTGCAAGGCTCTGCTCCAGAGATGTTGCAAGCAGTGCCACAGCCATGAATCCTGGATGTTGCTATGGGACTGATACTGAAAAATGAAAAACATCAGAGGGCAGAGGAGCTTGGGAAAAATTGGAGTAGAGCATAAATGCTTTTTAAAATAGATTTTTATCAAAACATAAACTTCAGCATAAATTCAGCTCTACACCTCATTCATCACTTTATATGTAATCTGAAATATTCCTGTCTTTGGGACATATTTTGTCAACCTTTTTCTGAACTGCAGGAGGGAGGGCAGGAAATAAGGTCTTGCCTCTCTGTGTTCTCACTAAACATTGGTGGGATATAGGAAGGGTTTCCTTTAGTGCCTGTGTGCCATGCCAGTTATTTGAAGTGCATCATGCATTAAGTGTTGTAATGAAGTATATTACGGCTATAGGGTTTGAATATATTTTCCCATAAATTCTTTTTTTTTGTAGAATGCTAACAGTTAAGAGTTGGAGAACTGTTTTAATACACATTTGAATCAGTAGTGTCTCTCCCTAACTCTATTTCATACTATTAAAAACAAATAATATCTTAAAATAAGCATCTCTGGAATGCCTATCATCTGTATTTAGACTTATGCAAAACTGTCATTTTATTTGCATAGATAGTCATTGTTGCCCTTGCAGTCTATCAATAAAAATAAATGCTCTTGATGATTATAAAATAATTACAGAAGGAGGGACTTGAGCAGGGCTTGTCCTGATCGCCTTCCCTGCACTGCTCTGAAAGGAGCCAGCCTGACCTGATGGATTCTGGCATGGCACAGACTGTAAGGACACCTATTAGGAGAAAAGAAGAGCATGCACAATAAATGAAAAGAAGAGAGGCGTTTTCAAAATGCTTCAGAGACTTTGGAATTTGTGAGCAATGGCACGTTTGCGTTGCCTGGAAGTTGCTATGGGTACTGGCGTTTAAAAGCCAAACACAGAGGGCAGACCTTAGGGACATAAGTCCCATTTAAGATCCTATAAGAATTAGTGTTCTTTTAAATCTACTTGGATGCTTTTGAAAAATCATCCCTCAGAAGGATTCTTTGTCTGAGTGCTCTGCAGTCAGCAGCACCATTGTGACTTAACCAGTTGGCTTCTGCCTTCACTTAGCTGAAAAGCATTCCTTCCAACAGACCTGAAAGCTCCCTGCCTTCCTCTGTCAGCCCTTTTCTTGGCTGCTCTTGTGGCATGTATCAGAGAATTAAATGAAACATGCTCAGCAGCTCTGTGGCTCCTTCTTTCCTCCCCATTGCTCACACCCTGTCTGTGAGGCCTGTGTCTTTTTGAGGCAGGTATTTTGTTTTGGTGTGGCTGAGACACCCATCTTACTGGTGTGTAAGCTTTGTTGGAGCAGGTAGCAGTTAAGCCACAGCTGTCTCAGCCAGTGCACTCTGCATGCCCACAGCATGGCAAATATTTAATAAACCTGTTAATAATACATTCCAAACCATAGAGACTGTGGAGATTCATCAGGATTTATGCTACCTGTGGTGCTGACAAATTCAGTTGACATTACGCACTGAGACACACACGTAAGCATACACTCAGTGTTCAAATATATACATAATTTCTGATTTATAATAGCAGCTTTGTATATTAGGCTAGAACATTTTCAAAGGATTATTCTCCTTCTTAGAGGGATAAATTCTCTTGACTTTCAGTCTTGTGCCTTTCTGCATTCTGGCACGTGTAATCAACCAGCAGCATATTCTTTTTCATGTCTTCTTGTTTGGATAGCAGTGGACAGCACAGAATTCATTAAAATTGAACAGCCAAAATGCTGATAGAATATAATGTGCCTGTGACTCAAATGGTGGGGGTTTTTTCCTGTAAGGTCTGGTATATTGTATACATACAGAACTGTGTGTATGTATATAAAAGGGTTTTGGTGGCTGATTTCCTTCTTTCTTGGCAAACCGTCTAGGATGCGTATCATATCGTAAAAACCCCATTAACACAGTTACAGAAAACAAACCTTCCTTAGCCTTTGTGAATTTATGCAAAAGGATATATTCCCCATGATTTTTTACAAGCAAAATGGTTTTACTTTGCCACTCCCTCTATGCTGACTGAAAGCACTGTGGGCAGACCAGGGCTGCTTTGCACCCAAACTGAAGAGATTGTTGTTCAGAATGAGTTTCCCTGGCCTCTTGTTGAAGGCCCATTGCTGCCTCTTGGCTGGGTGAGGGGAGGAACTCGATTGAGTAGGTACACATTGCTTGGAAACTGTTCTAGGATCTGCTGTCAGGATATCCAAGTGAAACGGCCTCAAAGGGCACTGCCTCTTTTCAAAGTAACACAGGAGGAAAGTGTCAGGCATTCAGATTGCCTAACTAAATACTGAGAAATGGGAATTTCAGAAAGGGAGATTGAATGCAGCCCTCTTGTGGTGTTCGCTTTGGAACAAGAGAACAAACTTGTTTTGCCAGTTCGGTATTTTCTTTGCTTAGAATGACAGGCTTCTAACAATATATTTCATGCTTTTTCATTTCAAATGACAGTAAAAAAAGGTCAGAATGGAGAACTTTTGCTGGCAGGGCTTTGAAGTTGACCTGTTGTGTGAGAAACTATGAAAGAATAAAGCAAATTCCATCATCTGTAATGTTCTCTGGAGGAGCCCAAGAGGTGTGAACCTGAGGAAATGAACATTTTCTTCCTAGGAGAAAGGTGGAATTGGGGAGTATCTGGTTCTAACTCCTAAGTATTGCTTTAATTTTCAAATATTCTATAGTAACTCTTTTACAGCTGTTATTTCAGCATTGTTATCTCAAAATATTTTGCTATCCAGAAACACATTCCTAAAATGTTTTCATTATTTTAGTAGAAGAGTTGTGGCAAATACAAAAGGATGGAGGTGGTGGTGATAGATGAAAGAAATTAGAGGCTTGAAGATTCATACTTTCACAGCAACACATACATCCACATTTTTAAAATACAATATTGGGGTTTATGTCCATGAGTAATCCAGACTACACTTTGGGAAACAGTGATCTGTCAAAGAGATACTTGCACATGAGTACATAATAGGCATCTAGCTCTCAGATATTGCTCTCTTAAAAAAAAAAAAAAAAAAAGGACAAAAACCACCAAAACAAGCAAAGAAATAAAAGACCACACAAAAGTTTTTCTGATTTTCAAGTGATGGTTCTTTGTTGGCTTTCATTACTAAATTTTACTTCTGCTTTATGGAGCAGAAATGTCATGTTGCTTTTCCTCCCTGGAATTTGCTAGATATACCTGATGTGGAAAAAAATCAAGGGCTACCTTGAAAAGAAGCACCAGCATAGTTTTAATCCCAGAAGTATGACACTTCACAAAAATCATTCTCTGAAAAATATTAAACACACTAAGAAACCAATTACAAACAAATAGAAACATGAACAGTATGCTGGTCAGGCTTTTGTCACAAAATAAACAAAGACTGTTGAGACCTGCATGTAAAATATATTTTGTCTGCTACTTAGCACACACTGTAGCTAAAATGGAAAATTCTGTAGAGCTGAATGATAGCACTAAGTGAATTGGCATTTGCAATTAGTTTTCCAGTGGTTTGGCAGTATTAATAATGCAGCAGAAGGACAGGATATCCTTCAACTAAGTCAGTATGAAAAAGGTTTTCATTAGCATTACAATGAACTCTGAGAACCAGGTATTCTTACTCACAGGAAATAAGGTTTGGAGAAACAAATCTAGTGTTTGAAAATGTTGGGTGAATTTTGGAGCATATCTAAATGTGACTGTTATCAGAAGCTAGGTTTGGAATAGTGTAAGGATAAAATGTCTTTCTCAGGCTGTTATTGTAATTCATAAGATATTATTTTCGGCAGTGCGTATTATACAAAAGAATGTTCAGAACCAGATAAATACACTAGGGAGCCTGGTTAAATAGGAGTAAACCAAAGGAGTTACTTAAAGTTACAAGAGAAACAAAACGCTTACATAGATCAGATAAGTTATTCTTTCTGTTGTTTTTCCATAATACTCTGCTTTGGTCAAAACCAAAGAGCAGTAACTAATACATTTGCATGTTTGTGGTTCAAGTTTGTGTGAAGATCACAAAGTTTCTGATTTATCAACCAAGGTAAAATGAGATTGAAGTAATCTAGCCCAGAGGAGCAGATTCTTATCAGCAAAACCTTGGCGCTAAAATAGATTAATTGGAAGCAAGTAGCTGACAAGGAAAGGGTAGATGAGGAAGCAGAGTGCCTTTGTGTAACTGTTGTCACCACAGGGCACTTTTGTGTGTCACAATGGTCAAATCAGTTCAGCCTTAGTACCATAGTGTGTAATTCTGCTAAAAAGGAACTGACCTTCTGGCAGCCTACAGCAGCTTTGGAATTTGGTGCCTTTGCCAGTGTACCCCATCCTGAACGGCATGCTTAGATTTTAGCCTGATGGCCAGCTACCTGTTTATCAGCCAGTAAGATCTTTTAGGTGAATTACAATGTGTGCTATTACACAATAGCCCAGGGTCATCTAGATTCTCAGTCTTTTCCACATACTTGGTTAGAACACCAGCAGGGTTTTTATGAAGGCTCTCTTCCTTCACTTTTCTGCTCTAAACACTCCAAATACACTTCCATGTAATATTTTTAAGTCATTGTGGGTCTGTCCTCTGTGTGTCCGTAAGGCCCTGTCTCAGATAGGCCTGCAAGAGTCTCCTAAGTGGCATCACAGTTCTCCAGAAGACAGTTCATTTTTCAGTGTTCCTTCTCTCTTGCACCACCTGGTTTTCTTCTGTCTTCCTCTGAGAGCAAAGGGAGGAAACTCTCAAGTTCAAGAGAATTAGAAAATCTCAAGCATTCCTCATTTTGTCTGTTGGATATTTCTTCTTTCTTCTTTGTGCACTTACCACCATATTCTTGCTCTGGATCTAACTACAGTGCAATTAATTGCTGATAATTTCTGTGTGTAATGCTCAGCTTGTTCTCTCGAAAGAAGCTATAATTTGCATAGGCCTCCCTCTCAAGCATGAAAATGCTTTGCTAATTTTCTTCAACAAAGTCATTCCCCAATCAGGTGGGAATGTCTGAAGGACCTTTGTCAGAAGGATCCTTCTGTAGCCTCCGTGAGACTTCTGCTCTGCGTATCTCCATCCAAGGCAGTTCTGTTTGTGCTGGTGCCTAGAAGTTGCCCAGTACAATAATGTTTTAATCCAGCGTATGGTGGACTAAATTTCTTGCCACACTACAGACACTTGTGATAGTAAAAAGTCCAACTCAACACTGCAGAGATATATTTGGTTCTGGGTTTTTTGTTCAGTGTAACTGATGCAACCCATAGGTGACATTTTGAGTGAAAGTGAGTTAGCTCTCTTTTATAAACAGTCGTGAACAAGAGAGTCCCCCAAACTTGTGTTTTAGATGACAGCCAGCCAGCTGGTCACTCTCAAAGGAATTCGCTTCGAGCGGGTGATGTGCTTGAATGATCTTATCCATCAGATTGGAAGGCAGATCCATGTTGAGAAAAGCTCCCAGAGGATGTGTGAGTAAAGCTCTGTGAGGGACAGGAAGGTCTGTACCAGAACCTCAATGATGCCCTGGGCAGAAGGCAGAGACTTGGAAGAACATGTCTAGCTGTAGCTTTGCAATGCGTTTTTGACTTGGCCTAAAAATAAATGCCTGAAACACTAAGTCTGGAAAGGAAAAGAGATTTAAACCTCTGTTAGAAAAACAAACAGCAGGTAGTCACCTTGTTAAGTGTAGGTGAAATTTGGTGCAAAGTGTCTAGCCCAGGAATAGCAGATATGAGTGGAACCTAACCCCAGAAATGCAAAGTACTTTAAGTATCTTAAGAGGGAGGGAAATGGCAAAGTTGTTTTTGTCAAACCTTTGCCCCAGCTATTGCAATTGTCAGTCTTGAGCTATCGCTCAGTCTTAGTGTACTGTGAAAATATATTTTTAATGTTATGGGGCTTTTTTAATGTAGCAGTTCTGTCTTATCTAGTCATAGGGTAGAAATACCTTTCCAGAAATTTCCGTGGCTTTTTGTGCAAAATTGTGTTAAGGTAATTTTAGGTGTCTGTTTTGGCCACCAGATCTTTGCAGAATCCCTCACTCGGTGAAGTTACTAGAAAATTTCGTATTGACTGTACTGGAAAGGTTGTTGCATGTGACAGAAAAAAGGTATAATGTCTATATAGAGCAGTTCTTAAAATCCCAGTGTGTCAAGCAGGTATTGATGTGTTTATTCTAAATTTCAGTGAGACTCCTCTGCGTATCTAGTATGTGATTATGTTGGGATAGGTAGAACGACTATGAGAAGAGGCAATACAAAGGAGGGGAGAGCTTAGATCTGTGTTTGAACTCAGTTGAGTGAAACTGAAATGTGCATCCCCTTTAAGTGTAAAACATCAGAAAAAAAGAATCAAAACACAGAAGAGGTGAAGATGAGTGGGAAATTGCTACTCATCTGTTGAATGGAAACTTGATGTTAAATAAGATCTTCTTATGTTTCACCGTTTGAAACACAGTAAGAGTTCCAGGAACTAATTACCTAGCAATGGATGATGACATGGAAATATATTAAATATACATAGATAGCTAACCATGAATACTTGATGCATGCAAAAGAAGAGTCTAGTTAATTTTTATGTAAATTAAGCAACATTGAAAGTGGCAATATAATAAGCAACAACACTGTTTTGCATTTGAATAGAACAAAGCAGCAAATTCACACTTGAAATAGAGCCTTTCTTCTTAAACTGTCTTTTCCTGGGTAGATATTTTAATGTCTGCTTTATTCACAGTAAAAACGTGATCTTCATAGTTAACATCTTGTCCAGAAACAATCAGACAATTTAAGCTTTTAAAAGCTAATTTAATTCTTCGGTGGGTTTCATGTCTGTGTTCTCTCTTTTAATGATTAAAGCGGCTAGTCTTGAATCAGTGGGATAAGAAGGCATAGTTAATGCCAAGGTTGTGTAAGCATTAGCTTATTTCCAAAACTTTGTGGAAGAAATGAAAAGGGGTGCTCCCTCCCAAGGAAGTGTTTTGTATGTAGACTGGTCTGGCAGAGGTGGTGGAGATCCTCTAAGTGTGGGTTCTGCTGTACCACGCTGCTTCCTTGGGGAACAGCTCCAGCACAAATTCAGCTCAAGCCTGTTATCTGAAAGACAGAAAACCCACCTGTGGTGCCTGAGTGGAGAATAAAAACTGAGAAGGCTTGAGGAGATGGAAGAAGTTCAAAAAGAAGGTGCATTTGTCTTTAGCCTACTACTGCAGATTGCTTCATAAATGGCAATGTTTATCATGACTTTATGCATGGTTTATTTATGCTATTCATATTACTTCATTTCAGAGTTGTCCATGAGTACACAAAAGGTTCAGATGTAGATGTATACACCTTTTAGAACTCTCTTGGAGCTGTTAGTCTTTGAGGGTCAGGGAGGAGGGTATTAAAGCCATTATTAAATGTCTTGTAATTAATATGTACTGGTAAACAAACTTCAAGCCCTGTGAAAGAACAGCTGCCTTTGGCACGTTTCAGTGGTAAGCATATGGCTATTCAAGTTTGCAATACAAATCCCAAGGCATTTAGATCAGTGCCTGTCAAATAGTTTGTCATGACAGAGAATGCAGCTTGAAGCTGCAAATTTGGTCCTATTCCTTTTTTCTAATCTACTGTTGAATTTGATTAGTTGAGCCACCACTCAGCTTCCTGTAAGACAGGAGTCCTTCATCAGCAGTAGATAAACTGCCAGGGGCATGCAGGGCACAGTGTTTTACCTCTGTGTTATACAGTGCCATGTATTACACAGGTTTGAATAACTTCGGGAGGGCTGCAGACAAATGTTTGTATTAGGGATAATTAACAAAAATTAAAAGTATCATCTGAGTTCATATTATAATGGCCAAAGTAAAAATAGGCTCTTACTGCAAACAGTTTGCACGTGCAGAGTTTGTAGATGAGGCTTTAACAATTGAGCTGAAAATCAAAAAGACAAAATTCTAATTTTTTTCCTTAGCTTGTTTTCAAATCTACAACTTTCACATGGAGTTGAAGTCTAAAATAAATGAATAAATATATTTATAAATGTCTGAGAGACAGAATCAGAAAAATCATAGTGAATTAGCTTTATAGTTACTAATGAGGACTGGTGTTACGCATGGAAAGTGCTAAGACTTGGTCATTGACATCATAAAATTTGAGCCTTCCTTCACAGATCAGCTTTGGGCTTTGAATTTAAAAGCTGGTGCAAACCTGAATATTTGAAGGCCTAACGTATTCTTTAGGACTGAGGCCAGATTTCTTTAACGCATTTCTGCATCCAATGTCATTAAATCTTACAGGATTATTTTATTCCGTTAGTTGTAGAGCTGGTACTTCTAATTGGATGAAACCAACAAAGAAAGCAAAATTTAAAAGAGAGAGAAAGAGAAAAAAAATACAGTGTTTGGAAAATTTGACACTTGGAAGTTGACAAACATCATAAAGCTGCTTGTGGAATCTCAATTTGGCTTTCTTACATGTATATATGAGATTATTTGGTCTTTAGTGAAATGATTGCATGCCATTCTCTCCACACACACATCCTCTGCCTCATTGAGCACTCATTGAAGGAGCAACTTTTAAATATTTTGTTTTCCTCTCATCTTCAGTGTGTGGCCCTGGGGCTTATATGGTGTATTATTCAAACTCTTCTCTGAAAACAGATTTTCTATATAAGCATCTCTGCTGCTTGCTGCTCTAGTGCTAGAGTGCTTCCTGATTTTGAAAGAATGTATTTTCCAGTGCCTGTATTTCTCATGCGTGTGGGGAATGGAAGTGTGCAGCAAGACTAAGGTCAGGTGTGCTGCCTGGTTTCAGCCACCTGTGGGCTTGTTTTCCAGTCGTGGTGCTTTCCGTGCCCCTTGCAGCTCAGCCTGCTCAGCAGTGCTGCAAACTGACTCCAGAAAAGTCCACTCAGCCCAGCCAGAAGATGAGAAATTAAAGTCTGTTTATGAAAAAGGCAGAAATAGCATGCAGCTCTCTTGGGTTTTATTTAGCATGAAGATTGGTTTGAGACTCAGCTGCCTAAAGTTGAACTTGTCCTGTTTGCTCCCCTTCCCTCTGTTTTGTTTGTTGCAGACCTTTATGCAGCAGCAGAAGCAAAGCTCCTGCATTCAGTTGTTAGACAGCCCTGATTCACTACAGGTTCAGGTCCTGGGGCAAAGTAGTATATCATCACAGAACTACAGATAATACCCATTACATAGGCAGGGGCAACCTTAGATCTGAGAAGTGAACTTTACAACCTAATGTTCTTCACTACTGATGTTTTCAAACACTAAATCAGCTGCCGATCACGCAACGGATACTGCCACCATCCCTCCATAGGCTGGGTCTCTACTTTGGTTGCCAAATTCCCTTCCAGAGTTGTTAAATAGCTGTCCCCTTTGCATTTGAATCAGATGGCTTCCTTCCCCATGCTGCATGGGTGGTCACACACAGGAGCCACAAGGAGATGGGGATGTAGTGTGGTCCTTTACTCAGAAGGAAGGGTGCATGAATTGAGGACTAGAAGTTGAGAATACTCAGTAAGGACAGATTCTTTTTAAATTCCAGCTGTAAACGCTACAAAATGTTTGCTGAACATGTGCAAAATTAAGATTCTTCAAAGGCTCATATCTATTGGCCAAATTTGGGATGTTTTCTTGAAAGTTGGCAAAAGGCATATTACTGACACAAATACCATCTCCGGCCAAACTTCAAGTCCCTGTTCCAAGGCTTGGGGATGTTATTCCTTTCCAAAGAATAAACCATCTGAAATTCTTTGTGACTTTTTAAGTAACAAAAACATTTTTTCCATAGCCTCAGTCTTTGATATAGCTGAATTGCTTTAACTGAGATTGTGGTGCTCCTTCTTCCCATCAAAAAAAAAAAGAGAGAGAGAGAGAGAGAAAGAATCTGAGTCTGAAAGAGCCTGGAAATTTAAACCACTTCAGTCCAAGAGTTTTAGACTTGTTGTTGCACATAGCAATTACAGTAGGTTCTTGTAATGAAAGAGTTGGGAAATGTGGAGGTACTAAGCCTGCTTTATAGTAAAAGAAATTGGCTGTTGTCATCTGAGTTTTTTCATACTACCATAAAATTGGTGTTCAGGAACTTTTATTTTTAGATGAAATAGCCCAATCTGGACTGGACAATCTGTCCTACTTCAATTTTTGCTTGCTTGGGAGAACGTGTTCTATGTTGGCATTGCCACTGTGCAGACTCGGTCCAGCCACCTAAGGCTGGTTTATTAGGATATGGTCTTGCAATAGGAAACTTATTTTTTGTGACAAGAATGTGAAGAATTTTGTTACTAATAGCATCTTTCCCTTTATGGGTAAAGTTATTTTGCTGCCTTCCTATCTGAACCCAGCTCTTGCTGACTTCAGTGCAGATCTGCTGCTTTTCTGCCCTTCTTACTCTTGCAAGTCTGAGTCTTTAGCTGGGGTGAATTAATTCAGCTCTCTTGAAATACATACAGATTTGTCGCTGTACATCCAGTCAAGTACTTGCACTTCTTTTAGCTAGAATGTGTGGATTTGCACTTGGAAGCTCAGGTTTTTATTTCCCAGCTAAACTTTAGTAAAGATAAACTAGGAAGCCATTCCTAAATTGCTTTGGTTCTCAACAAGTTACACAACTGGGGTGGAGGGGATGGGGGGATTATTAGTCCACCCAAAAGCTTTGTAACCAACTGTGTAGTTTTATGTGCATGTAAACCAGCGATTGCCACTGGGGAAAAATACAGGAAAAGGATTGTTTTACAACAGGAGAATTTTTCTTATATGATTCACCATCTGGCCTGTAGATCATGATGTCACAGCAGTGGTTGTAGGGGGAAGGAGCAAACCTACAAGCCACAGCCAGAAAGCAAAGGAGGTGGATGAAGCTGTTTTCATTTTGATGACAGTGGAGAATCTAAAGGTGAGCCACCTCAAGAGCTGCAGCTTCATTGAAAGCAGCAGGGCAATCAGACCAGTTGGCAAAAATAATCATGGGTTCTTACATGTGTGAATTGACACATGACTCAGTTTGATACATCTGAAAGACCACAGGGTATTGTTTTACTTTCGTGGTGGGTGGGCACATGATGAGCTCAGATCTCTGCAAAACCTTCTCTTTGCACTCATGTGGTCGCTGGACTACAGAATAAATTGTTAAATCTGGTACATTGGCCATTTTCTGGGATACTGTTCTTTTTTTTTTCCTCTAGTTGACTGTCATCTCCTGACATTTGCTGTCTCCTCTTGTATGTGAGCAGAGGTTGATGAGAATTCAATGCTTTATTTCTATTGATTGAGGAAAAAACATGAATTCATTAGAAGTCAGCTTGATATTAGGTGTCTACATTGCTGTTTTTAAATTGCTTGTGTCTTGTAGATACAGATGAATCAAAAACATAACCCACAGCTATTAACAAGTGTAAATGCCTCCTAATACTCTCTGGTCAATTTTCGAGCCCCATGTTGGGTTCTGAAAAAACAGGGAATCTCAGACACATTAAAAGGCTTGGCTTGAAAGGGACCCTAAAGATCATCTTGTTCCATCCCCTGGTCTGGGCAGGGCCACTTTCCACTAGACCAGCTCGCTCAAAGTCCCATCCAAGCTGGCAAAGCAATTCATTCCAAATATTTAACAAGGAACTGTTAAACATTTTTCTTTTCAAGGAAATCTTTTAGGTTGTGGGATTCTTTTTAAGCTTTTTTAAAGCTTAAAAAAACCACTGTGCTTGGTATAAAATAATGCAGTAAAATACTGGTAGTCTCCATTTTCAGATTAGTCTTTCTTTGAAAATGAATGAGCTAGAAATACCAAAAGATAAAAGATATTTACCAGAATTTATCGAGCTTCATCAATTGTTTTTGTTCAATGTATGCTCTTTCTTATTCAAATACTGCAGATATTGTTTGATTTAATTCCTGTTTTGCTTTTTAAACAAAAGGAGTAATAAAAGAAACTAAATGTTCCACTAAATGTGGCTATTATCCTGTATTTAAAGCTACTTAATTTGAAACTAATAAGCCAGCAGTGGCTTGTGTGCTGTAACGACCATAATAAAGGAATGCATTTGATAAAATCATGACATGGCCTGCTGTACTTCATATGAGACAGGATCATTCTAAAGTGATCAAATATGAGCAAATATCCTCCTCACTCCAGATAAATAAACAAAAACCCCTTTAGACAGAAACAAAATAACTTTTTGTACTTTAATGAGCTTGTTTGGTAGCCTTACCAGCAGTTGCAATTTTAGTGGTTTTGCAAGAGATTGCATAATTTAAATTTAACACATGAGTACTTCAAAACGAGCTGTCAAAGCAGAACCTCTGGGTGCAACCAACTTTAGAGCAACAATGAGAACAACCTATCTGTGGGCACATCTTTAGGAGCAAATGCCTTTCTTCTTGACCATCCTAAGAGTTTAACTAGGCAGGAGTATTTTCAGAAGATTGTTTTGGAGATCTGAGGAGTAATTACATGTATCTGTAATACAAAATCTGTCACCTGTGGTGACCATAGTTCTGGCAATTTAAGAAATCGTCCATTTTGTGCTGACCACTGTAGCTTCTCTGAGAACATCTGATTAATTGAAACCCCTAAGGAAATATGCAGTCAGTTGTAATATGTGAATATAAAAACAAATGTGTTTTTTGAATGATGCCAAAATACAGGCTACGTCATGCTTGTAAAACAGTGATAACCTGTTTTCTCCTCTGAATTTCCAAGAATAAGAGACACTTTCTTGTTTTCCCCTCTTGGCTGGAGTTTGAAATTCAAAGCCTCAGCCACGGAAGGGTTTCCTTAAAACAGTGTCTTTAAATGTGTATTAATCTATCTGTGGTTTTGATATAGTTTCTTACATGAAGATTTGTTTGGGAACCTGACTTTTTGCCAGTTTCAGTTCTATTTAGCCTCCTGTCCTCTTTTCTCTCTATTGTTTTCCTGAAAAGGGAACATATAAGTGTTGGTTAAAGCTTCCATTTGGTGGTTTCTTGAATTAGGCTTTGCTTCCCCTGCCTTCCCACTCCACCCAGCATTTTCTTCATGACTCACACTAATTTGTAGGTAGTAAAAGTATTGGGATCCACAGATTGTCCCTTGGCCACTACTAACTTTATTCCAGGAATTAATTTAAAACTGTAACAGAGCATTATCTGTGAGGCCCTCTGCAAATTGTGTCTGAGTCTCCACCTCTTAGTAACTCATGTGAAGTCTGGCTTGTTTGGGGCACGTTGCTCTGAGATTTTTTTTTTCTAATGTAGCAATAATTCTTCCTTCATTCCACTGTAATTGTAAATGCTGAACCAAGGAACTCACAGTCAAAATAAAAAGAGTATCAGGCAGAACACTGCAAAGGAATGAGGTAGCAGCAAGTCTCCCATGCTCTCTTTGAAGACTTCAGGAAATGGAGCCCTGTCCACTGAAATTGTGGTTGAGAGGGTGGGGTTTGAGAAGGCATTGTAGTGCAATGGCAAAGGTCTTTTAAAGGAAAGAAAAATAAAGTAACTCGTATCCAAACTCCTTCAGCAGCTGTTTCGGAAAGAGATACAAGAAACAAAAAAACTGTGTAATAACCAGCCTATCTAGGAATCACCTAAGGATGTAAATGCTCTGAGTCTGCCACCTAGATCACTGCTGGTTTACTACAGAGAGGAGCCTGGGTTTGTATGTGCTATAAATCTATGTCTGGCAAAATTTACTTTTGTGAGCTGTGGCAGTGGGCAGACAGACTGAAGGGACACATTCTGCAGCTCTGTAGTGTCGTGTACCAGGTGTATGAGGAAATGGCTTAGCTTAAAAATTGAGGTTTTCAGTAAAATAGATGCAAAACATCTATGAGATGCTAGAAAACTATTCATGAGATTCTGCTCCTTCAATTAGGGGAGCCTTGTGAAATGTTGGTTCTCCCATCACTAATTGCAACCCTGTAGCAAAAACAGCATATCTGGTCTTTTTGTGTGTGTGTCTGTAGTTTTTACCCTATTGTTTTATAACCTTAAATGGGACTTAAGTTTTCATGTATTGTCTGGTTTTATTCAGTCTTAATTCCTTTGAGTTTAGTTTTTTTGGAGGGTTCTAGTTATTGATGCATTGAAGAATATCATGGATAGAGGTTACCAAAAAAGGGTGTGACTTGGGAGTGGAGTAAATTTAGCACATCCACATTTTATTAAATTTATGACTCATAAAATGCTCAATATTTCACAGAATAGCCAACTGACCCTCATTTTGCTTGTGCTGATGGATGTCCTGAAGTTTTGCCAAATAGTTTTGGAATTATATCCTCCAGAAAATGTTATTGCCTATTAAAAGCTTGAATGTGACCTTTTCTCCTTTCTCTTTTGTCTGACCTCTTTCTCTGGACAGATCCCATATTGAAATTCTTTTTTTCCTCTGTCCATTTGGCAGAAGGATTCCATCTCCTGCACACCCTCTGCTTGCTGTGTTTCGGTAGATGTGAAAATGGACATTTTTGCATGCAGCACCATCTTCAGAGTGACATCTGTCTTTGTATATTATCTTTGTTTCTGCATCTGGACAATCTGATACTTTTAGACAGGATATTTGTAATAAGCTTCAGCTCTTGAATGAAAAACTGCTTAATTGTTAAGAGTGGGGGCTTTTTTGTTTAATCTTGTTATGAAATGTTCCTTTTTGTTTTCTGGGTGGTTTTTTCCATACAGCTGTTGATATTGTAAACTGCACATTTGCAGGGACACATGTGTCTGCAGCATATGATGCTGTCGGCTTCTTAGTAGTTTTTCCTGTTTATGGACTAGAGAACATTTCAGATGGAGGAGAGCAGCTGGAGGGAGAGCAATGTCAGCATACCCTACTGGGATTTTGATCACAGTAAATTCTGTTAATAAAATTCAGGGTCTATATATCAACATAGAATAACTTGGAAATGTTATATAAACATTTTCCAGTGAGGACTGAGGGTCTGTGAGATGCAACTTTAAAGGTATTATCTTTCTTTAAATCTTTTCAATTCAGAACTGTAAAAAAGCCAAGGTTTTCCTAGCTTCACTGGCAGATTTTAAAAAACAAAGATTTAGGAGTCTTTTTTGGTAAATGTTAGAGATAATACTTTTAATCATGAGCTAAGTCAAATCTATGAAAATAACCTTTAGTGCCGGTTTTAAAAATTATAGCAGTCAAGATAGTTTGGCTTAGCACAAACTCTGTAGGTCGGGGTATGCAGATGTACTCTGCAGAATGACTGTGTGTGTGCATTCACCTGACCTGTGTCCTGTTACAGCAAACTGCCTGTGCAAACAGAGAGTGAAATGGGGTCTGTGTTCCTCAGAACTTAAAATCGTGTGTCCAAGAAAATCAAATAATGTATGTGAGGAGAGAATAACACGTTATATAACGCTCTGCTTCTCATACTCACTGCCTCAGCAAGCGCGTTTGGCCACTTCACGGCTTCCTCTGCCTGCACGGAATGTGGTTTGTGGATTGCAGGGAATCAAGGGAAATGAAAGAGCTGGCACAGGGAACATTAATAAGTGTACACAGAGGGGCTGTAAACTCTTCAAGGCACTGGTGGCCGTGCATACGAATAAACAGGTACAAGAGGTGAAAGGGGGGGTTCTTTACATTTTAGATCCTAATCTAGCAATTTCATTTGTGGTCAAGGGACTGCACAAATACACAGGGCAAGTTATGCACATCTGATTTCAGGACTGTTAGTGCATTAGGTTTCTGAAAATAAAAATAAAGCAATTTATGTGAAACCCAAACAGCATTCCTTATGTAATTCATCTTCTGCAGGCATCTTCTTTCTTTCAAACATGTTGAAACACAATATCTTTTTATTAGTTATCCTGTCACCTTAAAAAAACAGGTCTGATTTCTGTTTTATTGTGTTTTTCCTCCAAATGTATTTTGCACATTTTGTTACATGCTGTCAGTAGTCACTTTCTGTCCAATTTGACTAATTTTTAACCTAAAACCACAGGAATAAAAACCTTCAACTTTCTTTTTTAAGACATGTAGATAAACAGATACAGCTGCATATATATATATATATAGAGAGAGAGAGAGAGAGAGTTTTCCAGTTGAGCAGTTGATATTTTTAATAGTAAATTTTAAAAACTCTAGTTGCATTCCTTTTTAGGCAAATTTAGTAGGGTTTGTTATATGAAAATATACTTACAGAATGCTAAGGTAGGTTATAATCTTTGCGTTTCTCTCAAAACCATAATTAGCCATCTTTTTGTGTAGTACCTGGGTTGGGGTCTTTTTCACACACAGGATTTCCAGTGTTATAATGTGGTTAAGGAATGCAAATTTGACCTCATCAAATGCAATGTAATCATCCTCAATTCAGAATGGCTGCATTATTTTTTCCAAATAGCCCCTTTACTTTCTGTTTCAGAGTGGAATAAAAAAAAAGCCTTTTCTGAAACCTTGGTTGATCTCCTCTCTGAATGTATGAGGTTAACATTTAATTGCAATTCTGTGCATGAAGCAAGAAGTGAACATAGCATTTAGTTGTGTGATCTTGTTTCCACTTGAGAAATGCAAAAGTACAAACTCAAGTTCTGTTAGAGTGAGGCATCCATAAACTGTCGAGTACTTCAGTTAAGCAACAGAAGAAAGTGGATCTACTACACTTAAAAGCTAATTTTCAGAAACAGGCAGCGAAACATCATAGAAACCATTTAAAAACCTGAACCAAGTTTTTCAGCAACCAGTCTGGGTAATTTTAAAGATAAGTTGTGTGTTCTGTCCTAGCAAGAGCCTCCCTGGAACCCACAGGATTGTTTTGAAATTCATCCATAAAGCTGAAAGTTGTTGCAATGAATTGCATTTTAATAATGTTCTGCAGGTTCCAACCAGGACCCAAAGGTTTGATTTGTATCTGCCAAGCACAGGGAATACACGATAAACAGACAAAAAGATACAGATCCTCCCTGAAAGAAAATTATTTCCATGCAGGACTTGGGTCATTTTGCACATGGTGGGAGCATTCCCAAAAAGCAGCATGAAGCATCTTTGAACTTGAACACTTTGGAGATCACTTTTTGGTGGGTGGGAGAGCAGGGACTGAGGTAATTCACGTGCAGGGGTGCCAGTAATGTGCCTGCCATGCAGTTCTTGGCAGATCACCTCTACAGAGGTGAGTCACGTCATTTGCAATAAAGAATCCTTGGTGTAATTGAGGATGGAAATTCTAGATGCCTTTCATAAAGGCAGAAAATAAAATTAGACAGGTTTAAGCATGTATGATTCTTATATGCATTGTGTGTGGAAAAAATATTCCTGTCTCCTAAAGCATTGCAAATTCCAAGTTAGGCACACAGACTACAACCTGGTTTTGAGCAAATGCATTGACCATCATTTTATAACTACTTTTCATATCTGTTATAAAAGTCATGGTGGAGAATGCCTGTGTCTAGTTCAGGCTTGTCTTTTCCATGCCCCTTTGTTGGCAAATCTCTTTTTCTTTGTCTGAACCAGGTTTTTTGCAGGCGTTTACTCAGAGTTTTATTACTGAATAGGTGTGTTCAGGCCCCACATGGTTTCTTATAAACAACCCTAGGTGGGATTTGGTTGCTGTTTTTGTCTCTAGTTAATTCAACTGGTCAAGCACTTTGTCATTTGGAAAGCAGTATAAACTCAAGGAAGCAAGACTGAAGCACTTGGGAAAGCAGGGGTTGTTTTCTTGCTTTTTTTAAAAAAAAACAAACAAACAAAAAACCACAACATGGTTAGTTGTTTTCAATGGTGCTTTCTGTAGCAGAAGTAATTATGTTGCATCAAGCATTAGCACCGTTTGATCTGTCAGTTTACAAGTGTATGTATTAAGCCTTCAGTAGGAATTCTTATGTTGAAACTGAAAAGCACTGAAAGGCAGAAATGCACTGTTTGCTAAGACAATATCAGCTCAATATGTCATAGAGGGAGCTTTAAGCATCTTGCAGTGTAATAAGGAATGTATGTGTCATGTCAGTTCCCCATCAGTTAAGATCAAGAGCTCGGTGACTGATGGGAGGCAGGAAACATCTTGTAAAAATTGCTGTATTGAAACACAGACCCTCAGTTTGGAAAACAAACGAAACAACCCCTAAACCTGAAATTATAAATTGAAATTAGTTCTGGCTTTTTTTTCTGCTGGTGGAGGATGAATAAAAAACAAAACTAAGGAACTGTTCCGCTTGTTTTTCTGTGTGAGCTTTTGTTTTGCTTTTAAGATGGAATCTGTAGAATTCCAATATCCAGGATGCAGCGCTCTGCATCTGGAGGCAGTGGTATAGCCCAGTCTTCCTTCTGCTCTTCTCTTGAGGCACTGCTGTTTTAAGTATCTCTTATTGACAAGAGGAACCTTTTTATTACTGTGAAGGTGTCAGAGCTGAGCATTGACTGATGGCACAGAGTGATATTTAATATGGATTTCTTCCTCCCTGAAAGTTTTTAACTTCAGGAATATGCAGCAACTTCTGCTGTTCTAGATAAATGAATGCCTAAGGATGCTGAAAGAGGAATTAAAAAGTGCTAAATCTTACAGTTGTATGACAACTTGAGTCTATCAGTGTTGATTTCTTCTCACCTAGTTTGGGGATGTTTGTGATGAAGCCCACAAGGCAGGCATCTATTCTGTAATCCAGTCTCTTTTGTGTTTTGTTAGTGGTGAAGAGATTGGGTTCTGAGCAGCAGTGACTTGTGTGTTTGTCTGCAAGGATGGAGTGACTGCCTACACCTCTGGAGGGAGAAGGGAGGGTGTGCCCCTCACTTCTGCTGGAGTTTGTAGCTTGGAGGTCCTCTTGGGCCCTTCACCATTTCAGAAAAGGAACATCTGTGGTTCCATGCCTTTGTTTTTTCCCTCTGTTGCTAGCCAGGAATTTGTGAACATCCTTCTCGGATGTGGATCTTGGTGAGGTTATTCATGTCTTTGTCACCTCCCAGGCTGAAATACTGCAATCCATACTTGGAGCATTTAGCTGGTGTGTACAAAGCAGTGGCATACTTCCCAAGAGGGTTTAATCAGCATGGGTTTGATTTTTTCAGATACCTTTGAGCCCTTTAGCTCTGTGATGAATTTGCTGAAAGCTGCAGGTGTGTTGTATCTCTGAAAATCAGGTCTTGGGAACACACTGAGCTCATGTCTGTGACTCTCCTCTGGCTACCTAACTTGTTCCAGATGCTGTTCTAGGCAGTAGCAACTAATAGAGGAAAATGCTACTCTAGGCAATGGGAGAATAATGAAGAAAAAATGTCCCAACCCTTGGCCCAGAATTTATATGAGTTGCAGGAGGACGCTGTGTTCTGTGTAATCTTGTTTTTCCATCTTACCAACACAACAGATGTCAGCTGCAGGTTGGGTCTTCTGCCATGAAAAGACAAGCCTGGACCCCTTGGATGGGTGGGGGAAACAACACTTGCCTTCTTTGGTGGATGAGGGAAGGGGTTTCTAATAAGAAAACATACTGTGCCTATAGTATCCAGCCTGATGAACTCTCCTGCCTCTGTGGGCTGGCAGTGGGAATACCTGTGTCCCACTTCTATCCATAGTCAGGAGTTCAGATTCCTCAGCAGCACCAGTACAGCTCTTTGGCAGGCCTGGCTTCTGCTAATTCCACGTGCTGAAAGGACTCAGGTCTGGTAAAGCAAAGGGAGCATCCAGTGTGGGGCAGGAGACAGTAAGATTGTTCCTTTCAGAGGTGGGATATTACTGGATTGGTTTTGCTGTATCACCTGCATCCCAAGAATAAAAGTGGCTTAAAACCTCCTTTTGGAGGGAAAAGTGTTTGCTGTCAGACTGAACAGGCTACACTTCTGGTTTGGTAGCACACTGAACATTCATGTTGTTATCTAGCACTCTGCCCAGGACGGTTGTCTCAACAATTAAAGGAGCGCAAGCAGTGGATCAGAAGATCCATATTCAAGGTATTCCCGGGGGGCAGAGAGCAGTCCTGAGCTCAGATGTGTTTATTTGCCTGTGAGAACATGGGTCATTGTGCTGATGATGCACGAGCTTCCCCAATAGGTGTCTGCCAGCTGTGCCTCCTGCTCCCAGCAGTCACTTTCCCTGCATACGAGTTCCTACTGCAGGCATGGAGCACATTCCATGAAGTCTTTCCAGACAACCGCTCTGTGCCTCATACCGTGTAAGATCACAGAATCACAGAATGCTTTGGGTTGGAAGGGATAGTAAAGATCATCCAGTTCCAGCCCCCTGCCATGGGCAGGGACTCCTTTCACTAGACCAGGTTGCTCAGAGCCCCATCCAGCCTGGCCTTGAACACTTCCAGGGAAGGGGCATCCACAGCTTCTCTGGGCAACCTGTGCCAGGGCCTCACTACCCTCACAGCAAAGAATTTTTTTTGTAGTACCTAACTTAAACCTACCCTCTTTCAGTTTAAAACATTCTTCCTTGTGTCACTACATGACCTTATAAAAAGGCCCTCATCAGCTTTTTTGGAGATCTCAGGATCTCAAACAGGAAGAAATTTCTGGAAATCCCCACCTTCACAGGCAGGAAGATTATTAGGCCATGCTGTGCAGGGCTTAGGGGTAGCTTAGGCATGATGTAACTCGTACATTACCAGCGTGGCCATTTTTCAAACCTGGTTACAGAGTCCTCAAATGTAATCCATGTGCAACGGTCCCTGTTCTCATGGGGAAGAGGGGAAAAAAGAAGAAGGGAAAAGAAAAACGAATGTAAATATACATATTGTATCCAGACATGCATCTTGCCTGGAAAACTGATGTCTATGAAAGGCTTACAGGCAGTTTGCTAAAAGTAGTAAATATTAGTGGTCTCATCTCGCAGAGAAACGAGAGGCTTTCCTGTGAGATTTTTAGATTTTAAAAAGAGCAAGGAGCTGTTGATGGGCTACCTGTATTCTTGCTATGAACCTGAAACTATGTATGTTAAAATGGAAAAAACAAAGAATATCTAAAATAAATCCCCTCATAGTTCTTCTTCAGCTCTAGATCACAGAGAAGAGCTGAATTGCAGGGCCAGTCAATTTACTTTCTGTATTTCCCTAGCCCTGCTCCATTCTCTAATGCTGATCAATTAAAACAGCAGTAGCAGATTGCATGTCAGGACATCTCTGGAAGTGAGAAATTAGAACTGTTGAAGACTACTTCACAGATGTGTCAACCCAGGAATAAGGTGAGAATTAGACCTATATATGTGTAGTCTTAAGAACTGAGCTTAGCTTTGGGTTAGGTTTTTTGTTTATTTTTTGATGGTGTTCAGGGGGGTTAAAAGTGAAACAGGACTAGACTATTCACAGGATTTCACAGAAATTGTGAGGGTATGTCCCCAGCACAATGATTGTCTTGTTCTCTAGGTAAAAATACGGTATTTAAAGCAAAACCAGTGTCAATTCATTCCTCTAATTAAAAATAATGAAAAATATTTATACACATCTATTCACTATGGATAGTGAAGACAGAAAATTAAACACAGTGCTCTCAGTGGCATTTAGGAACATGGAATTTATGATGTGCTGCAGTTCCTTGTTTGTTGTGTTTATTGTATTTCACAATATATGGTGGTCTCATTTCCATCAGTGTGCCTTAATACCTGACATGCCTCTGGTGCCAAAACATCTCACTGTGGGTTATCCACAGGCTACGCTGGATTTACAATTTCCTATTTCACCTTCGTAAGCAGAATGAATTCGGTGCCTGGATAGATAAATGAGCACATCTTGCAGTAAAAATTTCATATGGGAATTCCTGAAGCAACCAGCACAAAAGCTGTGGCATGCTATACAATTAATGATAAGACTTGGGCTTTGCATTTATGTTGAATTGTGAAAGGAAGACTGAAATCCCTTTTCTTAACATAAAATATTTAAAATCAAGCATTTATTATGCCTAGATTTGATAAGGCTACTTACCAGCCTAGACATGTTTGCACACAGCAGTATCTTCTCATTTAAATTCAATCACAGTCACAAAACAAGCCTGGCTTAGACTAGCTGAAGATATAAACTTCATTTTCATCTCATTAGGCCACCTGGAAGCAACAATCAGTGAGTAGTCCTGACGTCAATGGTCTCTCTACTTCATTAAAATGTTAATTTCATGGCTTTAATTCCCTTTGTAAAACGTGCTGCTGCAGGACACTATATGCAGATTTATTCTGAAGCAGACAAATCTGCATGCCGTATTCCTTTTTAGTGCCTTAGGTTCCTTTGGATTTTTATTTTTAGCCATCCCTATTTTTATAAACTTCTGTGAAAAGATGATCACCATAACAACCAAAAAGTAAATATTTTCTTAAAACAGCCCTTTGAGAATGTATACTTAAAACTCAGGAATTCAGGGCAACATGCTTTTACTGGTGTTTTCCTCTGCTGTTCCCTTTTTCAGTATTTAAAAATGAGACAGGTATTGTTACTGGCTAACATTTTCAGACTGTGGATCATGAAGGGAAAGCAGTGTGTGGTAAATCAGAAGCAGCTACATAGATCAGCTATAGCATCAACATTTTTAGTTGAGGTACTGTTTATGTCAGAACAAAATTATGGTCTTCTCAATTTTGGAATCCTTCCTTGATAATACGTACTTCCTCAGCATTTAGTCATCTTCATCTTGCTTTAGGGGATACATTTCTGGTTGTGTACTTCAAATTTCTACGTCACAGTTCAAGTTCAACTGTTGGCAGTAAAAGTGTGTTTTCAGTACAGGAAAACAAGGGAAGGTAATTGTCCATCTGGTCTTTTCCCCTTTTATTGCATGCAGTTCTTTTTTAAGAGTACAAGCACTCTTGGGTATTTTTCAAAGTGCTGTGTAAATGATTATTATGTGTTAGTGTGCCTGTGGCATCTATAGATGGATGAGCTGTTGGCTCTTGTTGCAGATGGTAAATCCAAACCTCAGGGTCTGGGCTTTTCAGGAGCCATCCCTGGTGGAGCTGCCTGGCTCGGGAGTGCCGTGCTCAGCCGGAGGGCTCTGGTGACACACTTGAGTCTGGGCTGGTGACAACACTCAGCAGCAGGGCCCTCCTGCGCTCCCCTGGCAGATCCTGTCACTTTAGGCACTCTACAAATCCCACTGAAGACCCTGCTGGCATGTGGTGCCAAGGCTCTTCTGTGCAAGACCTTGGACAATATGTGGGGTCTGCCTGGGGTCAGCCTGGCTGGAGAGGGCAAAGACCACCAAGTCCCAATACAGGAAATTAAGGAGGGTTTCCTTGCTGAGCACTGGACACATCTGAAGTTTTCCCTCTGGGAGTCTCAGTGGGATTTCCCTGCGGCTGGGCCCAGGAGGGTGCTCATGATAAGTAACTAGGAACAGGTAGTTAATTTGGCCTCCTGCCTGCCCTGAGGCTGCCAGGAGAGCAGGGGAGATGTGGCTTTATCAGTCTACTGCTATGTACATTTCTACTACTCTGCAGATGTGCAGCACAGGGAAAAATACAGAAATGTGCCCTGTAATTGTAACTGAGAAGTAGCCAAAATAGCCTAAAAGACATGAATAAAGATAGGATTCCAGACTTCCATAAGTTTCCTATTTCAGATTAAGTAAGATAATTTACCAAGGAGTCTAAAAACGTGTTGGTACCTAATTTTTCACTCTTAGTGTCGAGGCAGAAGTTTTTTGAAAGTCAGTGAACGCAGATGGACAGTAGCCAATTCACTTCCATCTTGGGTCTCTTGCCTACAATGTTATTTCATCACAGGCAGTGCCATAACTCAATGTACTAGTCAATTTAAAATGCCAAAGTGTGCCAGGGTTTTACTCTATGGACAGAATTATTCATTCATGTCTGCAGTTGGTGAGTGGAGTGATACTATGACGACTTCTCAGATCACAGACTGATCTAGAAAAATATTCCATTTGTAACCTGAGACGTTAGCTCTTACTGCAGCAGCATACTCACTCTTCTAAGACTGTTGTGATTTGTCTTACAAAATGTCTTAAAAGCTAATCAAAGAATCTATCACTTTAGTGTGCAGGCTACTTAAACATGAGTTACTGCAGGTGCTTGGACAGTTGTCATCAGATGGTCAAATGAGATTTGTTGTAGCTTGGACATTTGAAAGGCCGTTTCTGTGATAGAGCAGCACAGTTAAAGTTGCTGTCATCACTTAATGAACTCATGACTGTGGGTTGACATGGAGAATAAAAATAAGAGGTCTTACTGTTTGGTTTGCATTTCTTTTGTCTCAGTCACTAAGTGTGTGTAGTTCCAGAGATATTCATGCTGTAATTGCTTATTGTTTGGTGTGTTTATTTCTTTTAGTGTTTTTGGAAGCAGGGCAGATGGAAGAGTTGGTGGGAGGTAGTTTGTGTCACCATTGCTTAGGCAGCAAATATAGTGAGTGATGGAGTGTGAGTTTCAGCATTCTGTGTTTCGAAAAGTATATCAAAGCTCCTGAAGTTCTCCTTGGCTTGTGTTTGCCCAAAGAGAGAAAGGTTTCAATCAGAGTTACCTCCTAGAGCTAAACTTCGTTCAGCCAAGCTACACTGGATTTTTCATCACCCCGTCCACTGTTTATTTTTGGAAGATTAACTGGCAGTTCATCATTCAGCAGCTCTTGAAAGGTCTGACTGTTCCTCAGAAAAGAGATTATGCTCTTCAGATAAACTTCAACTCTCTCACCACCTTTTTTGACCTGCCTTGTGACCCAATGGCAACTTCTTTGTTCCTGTTTGTAAGGTCGGCCTTTTCCATTCCCACTGGGATGGAACATGGGAGACATCCATTTTCACCTGGCTGGTGAAGACATCATGCTGTACCACAGCAGAGCCTTCCTGCAGGCAGTTCAGAGTTTTGTATCAGCCCTGGGCTGGCTCTCTTCTTGGCTCTCATTCCTCCAGAGCAGAGGTGTTGGTGTGTTTAGTGGTGTTCAGGAGGGCTCTTGTCCTTTCCCTCCTGCCTGGAGCCCTCCACAGCTGTTTGTGTCCATAGGCCAAAAATGAGTGGGAATAGCAGTCTTCCCCTAAAGGCTGTGCAGATGGTGTGTAGCTTGTCCACAGGCACGGAGGCAGAATTTAGCAAGGCTAAATGTTGTTTGCAGTTAACAGGGTTATGTTCAGGAGCACTTGAGGGAAAATAGCAACGTTCTGCTGAGGAACATGGAGTTTTCTGGGATCTCCTCATAATATGAGTGTTTCCCATCTGTTTGCTGTTCCTGTACACCTTGGGTTCTCCCAGTGGAGGAAGGTGTGGAGTGAGGTTTTTTTGTGCTTCCTCTGGTAAGCCTTAGGGGAGCAGATAAATTGATTGTTCAGGTAGTTTTGAGGGGAAGTGTTTCTGAACTCAAATGTGTTAGGGATAGCAAAGTATATTTATGGAAAATATTGCTCAGAGGATTTTCTGTTCTGACACATCATTTCTCCCCTTAATTAAGCATTGTCCTCTCCATGCACTGTGTGAAATTTAGGGGGCTACATTTTTCCTTGAGTTAAAATATTTAAGGAAAACAATTGTGTACTGACAACAATGGGCTTTTTTAATTGCAGGCCATTTGTTTCTGTAATTCCTGTGAAATAAATTCAACGAAGTTGATTCTATTCATTGTGGTTTAGTTATGTACATACTCATATTTGTGTTAAAAAGCAATGTTAAAAATGTTAGTGATGAGTGCTTTCAGAGCTTTCTAGCATGCAGTGCCAATGGAGTTAAATGTTCCACTGGAGTTCTGAAATGGAAGTTTATAGCAGATGTTTTCAGGGAACCAATTTTAGACTTCTCTTCAAAGATGCCTCTGCAAGAAGGATTTACAACATTTCTCATCTGTGACTTCAGCTGCCAGCAAGGGTTTGCCTTCAATCAGTATAAAAACCAGCAGACCACTGATGTACACATCTTTGATAGGAAGGCATAGAGGATGACCCTAAACCTGGTTGTCTTTGCTTTAAGCAGAAAAGCGCATTGGCTCAGTGTTGGGCCATTGCATACTCGGAGAACTATTCTCTCTCAGCCTTGTTCCTACAACACTGAGACCAGATCTGAAGATGAACCACTGGCCTGTATCTGACTCTTTTGCTCTCCTTGAAAAAAGAATTCAGTTTTTTCTTCTCTGGCTGGCAGACTGGCAGTATCACACATGTGGAAGTACAAGATGGGTACCCGTAATTCAGCTTCCGTCTGGGCACAGGAATGACTGTCCAGGCACTCCCAGCAGTCTTTGTTCATTTTCATTCAAGAGATTGACTTCAGTGTAATTTTTCTAAGCATCTCTATGAGTAGCAGTAGTTGGGGAAAAAACATTATCAAATCATTTTATCACTGGAGACAGATCTTTTTGTTGCTGAGCATTAAAATTGCTGCAATCCCTCATGCATCTCTAAGGCCATGGTACTGTGTTTTCACACCTCCCCTGGTATGTAGCATCCTGTTCTCTTTTCTATAGCATTGTCATGACAGCTGCTGTTGGTACAGCCATTCTCACATCACCAGTTAAACACAGCTGAGCTGGAGCTGAGGGGATTGTTCAGTGCTTCCAGCAGTCAATGTGGGAGGAAGCTCATCTGCTCCTGGACCTCCCCGTCTGCTTTCTGCAGGGCACTGCTGGGTAGAGGAGCACTTCCCTCAGTTTTCCTACCGTTTCACCAGTGAAGGGAAGAAACACTGTTTGCTCTGACACTCTAGAAACGTGCTGCAGGATAAATAGCACCTGTTCTTCACTTTGGCTGGAGTGAAGGGAAGGGTAGCACCTAGCCCAGTATCCCAGTGCCACCAGGATGCCATCAAGAAGATGTTTGGTTTTGCAGTAAGATTGGATTGGGCAGCTTTTTATTGTTTATTTAGGAAAAAAAAATAGGAGACATTCAGTTATGTGCCATGGGTACTTTTAGGGCCATCCCTTCTTAAAGAAGTGCATTCTGAACAGGAACAGTCAGTCCTGCAGTCAGTTTCTACAGGTAGGAAGGGCTGGAAGGGTCTGCACTGGTTTTCCTTTCTCCTTCCATAGTAGCTGGGAGGGTGCTTGTGTTATGTGAGGTTTCTCTGCATGAGAAGGATCCAAAGGCCATCAGACCCTTCAGCTTTATGGCTCATTTCCATCATAGGAGCTCCACCGAGTAGCTGCAGTAGAGTTTGGGTCTGATCCTGTGTCATTAGGGAGGAAAGAAACTATATAATCATTATCCTCTTTAGAAAGTTTAATCACAGCCTGCGGAGGGATGGCAGTGTTTTATCTGACAAATATGTCACTGTCTTTCATCAGTTGATTATAATCATCTTGGAAGTTCCAGTGTGTCTGTTTTTCCCTCTTCTTTTTTACTATTGTGTTTTGTTTAACTTTCCCTAATGAGCCCAGTGAAAAGCAATTGTTCTAAATAAATCATGTGCACTACAAAGCAGTATATCACAATTAGGTTTCCATTATGCTTTAATTAGGCACTCCATTATTAAATTGATGTCTTTGGCTTCTTCCAGGTCTCAGACTAATCCTGAAACAAATTCCTCTTTGTGGATAAATATTAGTCAGTCATAATTAAAGAGTATTCATTGGCGTTGCAGCTTTTCATTAAATCCTTTTCTGATTAAGATGGCTCCCCCAAGTACTGGGCTGATTAAATTTAATAAGATTTGTTCACTTGTGTGTATCATGGTCTGGTGGAAACTGTTTTAGCACCAGGGGATTAGGAGCTGTAAGTTCATATCTTGGTGCAGGCAGCCATAGGTCTCAATGTCTGTTTTGCGCAGTGCTGTGCACTCTTGTTTCAGGGGGCTCTGTGGTTTGTGTGGTCAGCCAGCGATGGAAAAAAAACATGGAAATTGAATTAGCAGTGTTAGAGTTGAATTTCAAAGGGCTGAGTTACATCTAGAGGGTTACAATAAAGAAGGGAAGATTACAGTATGTTAGAAGCTCTGTTTTCTTGACTCTTTCATGACTAGGGCTTTGCTGCTGAATTGAAACTTGAGTGCTTTTCTACTCCAAGCTGTTTTCTCTCCCTGAGATGTATAGATGAGCTCATTTCTATGTAAATATTCCTCAGCTGAAAATTCAGTTAATAAAACAGATGCTCCTTACAGAAGTTCTTCTAACAGCAGAGAATGAAATGTTTTCAGAGTAAAATCCTTGTCCTGGATTTAAAAATCAAGGTGAAACTAAAGCATGATATGGCTTTAGTGTATATATCCATTGGAGAGAGCTTATAAGCATCACTGTTTTCTGAGTGCTGAAATTATGCCTTCTTGTGGGGCTGCTGATGCTGTTCTGCATTCCTCCTGCTTTATATACAGAAATGAAAACAAACCACTGTGACCAAGAATGGAAATAACAGAAATTGGTGAGGCATGCAAGAGATCGGCTCAGGACATCTGCAGAAGCACTCCATCCAAATACTTGAGGTGGCAGCTAGCAGGTGTTTTTTTCAGTATCCAGTTCATACTCAATACTTGGTGCAGGGTACATTTTCATCTAGCGTTTTGGTTTGGGATGGGTCGTATTCGTAATATAAAATCTCTCAAAATGCATGTTCAGTGTTGTGAATCCCAAACGTAACGGTACTGGGTATATCGTCTAGCCAGTCTGCTGTATTGCATGGAATCAGAGTCGCCCCCTGATCCCAGATTGCTCTTCCTGGGGCTGCTGCGGGCCCCTGAGTGATGCCTGGGACAGTCAGGATGAAGGGGCAGGGTTGGAGGCGGTGTCAGGTCAGTGCACAGCTGAAGAGTTCTCTCTAGCGGCTGGTTGTGGGTAGTGAGGACAGACAGCAAAGTGCACTGAATTAAGGAAAGGGTGCTCATCTCTAGCGACTGGAAAAAGGGAGAAACACAGAGTAAGGTGAGGAAAGGAAGCTGACCTTTATATCTGAATTATAAAAAAGAATAGTAACGTGCTAGAAGCCAAGAATAAAATGTCTTTTCTCTCATTTTTATTACTCATTACTTATTGCTACTGTTGCAATACAGCAGTGGATGGTGTTATGCTGTTCATAGCACCATCCTTCCACTGGCCTGAAGTGAGGGCTGATGGACAGCAAGAATCCATGGCATTTCCGAGGAGATGGGGTACACTGTGATCTGTTGATTACCAAGCAAGAGCTGCCACAGCTGCTTCCTTCTGAGTATCTGTGGTGAATTAGTTTCCTCTACTCACAGTGACTCACACTAATTTTGTAATGACTTTACCAAAGACAAGGCTCAAAATAAGTTACATGCTCAGTCTGCAGATTTGGCAAATGTTTATTTAGGGGAATGTGAAAATGATTAAAAATTATGAGAAAATGATGAGAAAATTCCTACCTTATGTCCTGACAAATCCTAGAAGTATAGAAAAGAGATAGGTGCATTTGAAAAGGGTATGAGCAAGGGTTTTGGAAGAATTGAGGGGAAAAAATAACATCTAATAAAAAGACCAGAGAGATTGGGAAGTACAACCTCTTTAATGCTTGTATTTTAATTGAGATCCTGAAAGCCTGCTTATGCCATTGTACTACAACATGGCAGTTCATACATACTGCTACTGCTTACATCTTTAAAAATGTACCACTTTTCTTCTCCAAAAATTCCAGGGTGTAAGCCAGCTCCATTGTTTACCTAGCAGTAACATCCTGCAATGTTGAGCATCATTGGTATGACAGTTGTGTATGTAAACTGTTCCAGAGTGTTTTGCTTTACTGTTAACTCAGTGAGGCCAGTCAGAAATGGCAGTGGAAATTGCAGATACAACAGCTGGATTCTGGTTGAACTGGATTACCTCAAATAGGAATGTATTTTCTGTTGTAGAGATTGATGCTTGATTTTGTCTGCTTTGGAGAGAGATTGTTCATTCAGGCAGACAGTAAAGAAATATACAGGGGTGGATTACTTCTTTGTCAGATTCCCAGGGATTTGAAATGCCCAACAAGTAACAGAAGAGTTAGGTGGGATAGTCTGTTACATTAAAGATAAGAATAAGCTCTATATGTTTGTACATGATTCATTTTAAGAGTATCTGGTGTCTTATTTTTGCTTAATTGTAGTGATACTTAGCTTTCCAGAAATACCTGGATGACTAGTTTAGCTTTTTTTTTAAATAAAAGTAACTCAGCCATTTCCTAATTTAGGTACATTTGCCTGCCTAGCAAGACATCTTGTCGTGACAAGGTAGAGTACACATGATGTTTTTTGAAAAGATTTCACTGAAGTGTAGCAAATTATCTTCATTTCAGGCATAATTGTGATTCTCATCTGAGCTGGTTGGCTGTTTGCCAGGAAATGCATGTTAGAGCTCAGAGGAGCTGGAAAGTTGCATACCAGTGTCAGTGTCTCTCTGCTACATGAAATATCACTTTTCTGTTTGAAAAACTAGTGGTGTCCTATAAGCCTAGAAACAGCATGTCTTCTTCTACCTCACTTGTAACAAACATACCTATGAAAATTAAATCCCATATGTGTGTGCAGAGAAGACTTGTAGCGCAGGGGAGGCTGGGAGGGAGCAGATATGCAGGCAAGGGAATAAACACAGCATTTTTGTTATCTGGATTTGATAAATATAGTTTGGGAGTGACAGAGTAAAGAGTGGTGAGTCAGTTTTGCCTGGTCATCTCTAGTGACTGAAAATAACTTGTTATTCCAACCCTTTTATCCCTTCATTCTTTTCTCTCCGCATACTTTTGTGTTTTATTTATACCCCAAGAGGTTTTGCTTTGCGTTTTGTAAAATAACCCTTCAGAGTCGGGGAGGGAAAACTAAGGAGCAGCAGCTCCTGGGCAGTCTTGCGGATGGAGCCACTGGATAATTCCCTGTTGCTGTAGCTGGATCCCCCCTTTCCTGTGCACATCCTTCCCTCATCTACTCCCCTTTTAAACAAGCAGCCTCTATTCCTGAAGTCATTAATGGGTTTGTGTTGACAGGAGCCATGTGAGGTGTTTCAGACCAGCTGGCTGTGACTTTGACAGCAGCAGGGTCAGAGGCCCCAAGTCTGGAGAGGTGGCAAGGCTGAGTTTTATCTGTGAAACCTTAGTGGAAGTTGTAAGCTGTCCTGAAATACATGAAATCCACCACCACAACCCATACTTGTATTTATTCTGTAAAGCACAGCTGTGTAAACAGTGCTTGCAATAATTCTGAGCTAAATCTTTTGTGTTTCACTTTAACTCCCATGCCCAGCATTTTTGTCCAGTTTAATCCACAAGCTAAGGATCAGTTTGGCACTTGATACAGCTTAACTTGCAGATCAGGATAAGATACTTCTTGATCTGCTCTTGATCTGCTCTTAGGTGTCCCACTGCACTGACTTCTCATAATATGACTGGACTACTCCATATTAAACCATCAGATTTGGTCTGGAGGGGAGGAAGGGAGCTGGCAGGTTTAACTGCAATCCTCCTTATTAATTGACTGATGGAGAGGGCAAGGAGAGAGACATGTTCAAGCAATAGACATGCATCATAAAATCACAGAATGCTTTGGGTTGGAAGGGACCTTAAAGATCATTTGGTTCCAAGCCCTCTGCCATGGGCAGGGACATGTTCCACTAGATCAGGTTTCTCCAAGCCCCATCCAACCTGACCTTGAACACTTCAAGTGATGGGGCAACCTGTGCCAGTGCCTCAGCACCCCCACTAGAAATTCCCCAGTAAGGAATTTCTTCCTAATACCTGATCTAACCCTACCCTCCTTCACTATAAAGTCTTTCTTGTTTGTCCTGTCACTACATGCCCTGTAAAAAGTCCCTCAACAGTTTTCTTGTAGTCCCCTTTAGGTACTGGAAGGTGCTCTAAAGTCTCCATGGCATTCTTCTCTTCTCCAGACTGAACAACCCCTCTCAGCCTATCTTGTAGCAGAGCTGCTCCAGCACTCTGAGCATCTTCATGGCCTCCTCTGGCATTGCTCAACAGGTCCATATCTTTCTTGTGCTGGGGATCCCAGAGCTGGATGCAGCACTCCAGGTGGGGTCTCATTAGAGCAGAGCAGAGGGAGAGAATCCCCTCCCTAGACCTGCTGGCCACACTGCTTTGGCTGCAGCCCAGGATGCAGTTGGTGAACCCAATTAGCAGACACCAGCCTGGGGGGAAAGAATCTCAGGCTCTGAGATTCAGATTCAGATTACCTGAATCACAGGTAAGAGTGGAAAAACAAGAAGCAAGTAGGAATGTTAGTACTAGATGCTTGTGTTTGGACTTAATGAGGCCATTTTGGAAAATTCTACTGGTTCCAGCACCCATGCCTTGAAAAGTATATTGAAATATTAGAAGAGATTCAGAGAGCTACTAAAGGGATTTGAGCTTTAAAAGCCATGTTTCATACTGAGATTTCAGAAACCGAGTAGGTTTAGTTTGTTCAGGAGCAACTTACAAGGTTGACAGATCATACCACCACTTACTCCTTCGAGCAGACAGCTCTCTCATTTAGCCAAGCTACGTGGTCAGGAAGTAGAAGTACAAAAATCATGTACACAGACACATACACACCCCCCTGATTAATTAGGGGAATTGCTTATCTCATGGTAAAAGCTTTAGGGCAATGCGGGATGTCTGGCTCACCACATCCCATGGCAAAACCGAAAGCGTTCTGCATAAGCTCCTGTGTCATTCAGGAGATCAGATTAGGGGATGATAACATTCCGTCTGGTCTTAAAATAATTAAATAAGGTATTTACAGAGATTTCAAAGTCAAAGCGGATCTCCCTCCCCACCACCACCCTCTCAGCAGCTTCAGTTACTGGTGTTGTTCACAGACTAATGAAATGTAGCATCAGGCTGCAAAATTTTGTGATTTAAATGTATTTAGCAAAAGAATTAAGCACATGTAATTGCTGCTGATAGCTATGAGGATGACCTTATATCTCTTGATCTTTGTACTGTCTGGGCTGGAGGTACCTGGTAGGGGATCCCAGTAGTCCTCTACTCCTGTATGCAGCACCCAGGGCATATTTCCTTCCTGCTGGGGAGCAGAAAGCAGATAGGGCCGTCCTTCCCCCTGGCTCCAAGATGCAGTGTCCTTAACTCCTTCGTGTCAGCAGTGGGAGGTCTCCCTCTCTCCTTGTATCACGGTGCTAGTAGAAAATCAGATAGGTATGGAAAGAATTGGTATGCAGGATCACTCTTCTCTGTTAATCAAAGCAGCATTATCATTCTGTCTTTTTTTGTTTGCTTATTTGATTGCTACACTTACCTAAAAAAGATTTCCAATAACTACTGAGTTGAAAGTGATTTAGATTAACCCCAGCTGACACCGCTGCTTTAAAGAGGGCTGCCTGAAGTTTTAAATCCTCACAAGCATGATACTTCCCAGGAGGGGCTGTAAATCCTTGAAGCTGCTCCCTCCTGATACTGTGTTCTCAAAGAAAAATCACTCAGACCTCGTGAGACCTACTGAGACAGTAATATTTCCCAGTAACCAGTTTTAGATGGCTTTTGTTTTAATGTCCAAAATGTATCTGTTATTAAGGCTAGCATACAATACTCAGATATTGTACAACCTGACAAGTTTTCTTCTACTTGTTTCCATCTTTTCTTTGATTATCTTGCTGATCAGTTTATTTACAGAAGAGCCAAGCCTCCTCCTGTCGGGTTTCCTAAGGAAATGTGTACAGGATGGGGGATAGTAAGGCATAGGTGGGTGAGCAACAGCCAGTATTTTATAGAAGCCTGGAAATGTATGAAATATCTGGAGCTGTGCATTGAAGGGACAGGGATGTCATCCTGCAGCAGAAAGCAGTTATATTGAGCTGGGAGGTGGAATGGACAAGGGCCTCACATATAGGTCCCACTTTCAACAGAGCAGCTTAATTTAAGAATGAATATTCTGTTGTGAGAGCATCTCCGTGTGCCTTTCCCTGTAGTGGCTCAGCAGCTCATCAGCTGCTGTTCTGGGATGTACCTTGGTCAAGAATAGCATCCTCTCTGCTGGATCAGAGCAGGGGAAGAGCCAGTATAATCCTTGTGAGGTTTAAAGGAATGTCAATGATAACCAAAGTAGGACAAATTAGGGCTGCTGAGATCCTTGCTAGGGATGGAAATGGGTAATAGCCACCCCTGCTAATGCCAAGGAGACTCAAATTCAGCTTTGGGGCTGCTGAGAGTCTGAGCAGTTCATTGCATGGATTTGCCTTGGGGCCATCCTCTTTTTTACCTCACTCGTGGTCATTTTGGCTTTCAGAGCTCCTGTTCTGAGTCATTATTTTGGCCCTTGAGTGTCTGTACAGATCCCTTTGTGTCACAGTGAGCCTGCTCAGCATCACTGGGTAGGAGCAAGCAAGTGTCCTTGTAGTTGGTGTGAGTCAGAACTGAGGAACAGGCCATGCTTGAGCTCCCAAGCAATGCTTCATCACAGGGAATGGACCCATCCATCCAGGACCAGGGACTGGATCCATCCCACTTGGGACTGTGCTGTAGGGCTGAGTTTCCCCTCTGACTTTGTTGTCTCCAGTTGTAGCTGCACTGCAGTATTCTCTGTGAATGTGTTTGAAGGAAGCTGAAAATAATTTAATCCTGCATTTTACATTCAGACTGGGCTTTTCCCCCTAGAATTAAAATACTGTGCTGGCATGGTATTGCTTAACAGACAATTAAAAATCATTTTCATTTTACCTGGAACATCTTTATTTTGAACCTAGCAAGAGGCTCTTGGTTGTTAAGTTGGTGATGAGATAAAAGATGTTGGCTGGCTGTGGCCATGTATAGAGCATATTGGGAATGTGAGCTCAGGTTTGCTGGGGCAGGGGGTTGCAGAAACTGAGCTGTACTGGGCTACCAGATGCTGCAGGATAAAAATTCTGATGGAACAACTGGTGTAGTGAAAGAAAATGTCCTCATTTTTCATGGGAAATGTTTTTTTAAAAACCATGTCTTTCTCTGATGGTGATATTTTGGTCCTGAGCCTGGTCAAGTTCTCCCTGTGCCACCTCAGAGTACAATGCCCAAAGCAACCAGCTGTGCATTGTAATTGCCTGAAGTAATGTCGTGTATCAACGGAGCTGAAATAGAAATAACTTTGATTGGGGCACAGAAAGTTCAGTAAGTTAGAGAATAGTGCTTTTGAGGCATTTTGTCATCCCAAAATGGAGACTGCCACATGGATTAATCATCCTCTGCATGTTGTGCAGTTTACAGCCGCTTAATAATAATTAGAAATAGACTCTATATTCACTCCTGAGTACTGCAGTAAGCTTTCCTTTTCTGAGGTGCTCTTATAAATCATAGGACAAAATATTATTCATGGGTATGGAGGATACATAGTTCTACTACTGCAGGAAGAAAGTTGTGAGACTGTAAAGCTACTGATATTGCTGTTTCTATTTGTCCTGAAGAGCTGGGCTACCTGCCTGACATTTTAGCTTAAATGGTAGTTTCTTAGCTTAATTAGATTTCAGATGCAAATCTCTGAACATTATTTGATTTCCTTTGTCCTTCATTCCTTCCTCAGGGGGTCATGGATACTCACAGGATAAAGATAATCCCTCATATGTCACTAAAAATATTGCAAGAAGTATTTTGTCCTCCTCAGCTTCTCTGAGCTATGAGCAGATATGTTTGCTTACTTCTTTTTTGACCCACTAGAGAAGTAGAATGTGGTCTCCCTTGAGGAATTTTTTCTTAAAATGAGCAGAAACAGGTTTTTGAAGCAGGTCTTTATATTAAGGTGGAAAAAACATCTTTAAGTCAGTGACTGCCCTGTGTCTTCACTTAGGATCACTTGATTTTCTGGTTGACTGGCACTTTGCTATTGATCTGAAACATGTGCTGTTAGATATCTCCAGATTGCAGAGACAACAGCCTAACTTCACAGGGAGATAGTAAAGGTGCTCAAAGGATGCTGGTTCAGAGCTGCCTGAATAAACCTAGCCTAAGGGAATTTTGTCCCTTCTCATGAATGGTCTACCTTCATCTGCTGTGGTGACTTTTCTTGTTTTTAGCAGATTGTCTTGTAGATTGCCTTGCCAGGGAATTAAAGCTTCAGGCTGCCATTTGTGTGGAATTCTTAAATATGGATGACCCAAGCAAGGAGTCTCTTGCATATGAAACCTGGTATTCTGATCTTCTCTCTTTCTGATATTTCTGTTCTTTCAGATATGCTAAATATACCCTTGAAGTTTCTTTTCTTCTTGTGTAAAATGCACTTTCATAGGTGAACCTTGCAGCTGGAATTAAGAGATACTGGTTCCAACTGGACAGACAGAGCAGGCCATGTAATCATCCTTTGCCTCAATTTCCCCACATGTAATGTTGAAAGGGTAACATCCACACTCATCTGTGCAGCCCTTTGAGCTTTCTTCTGGGTGACTAAGAAGCCATAATGTAGTCTAGACCTTCTGAAGTCAAGTGGGAAGCCCTGCTGGAAGGTATCTTGCCGGGGAATGCTATGGATGCATAGGCAAGGAGTAGAGGCTTTCCAGTTTCTGATCAGGAATTCATGGGGGGAAATATACCTGCATTCTAAAGCAGTAAGACCAGCTATGTGAGTGCAGGGAGTCCTGCCAGTCCTGCTTGCACAGAGTCAGAAAATCTGTGTCTTAAGCAGATCTGATGATTTATTATCTGTGGTCTATATGCCAGTGGCCCTTAAGTGTAAAGCCTTGATTTTTCAAGTGGTTCCTGTAGTTGGCAGACTGATAGTTTAGCTGCCCAGACATGAGTAACTGCAAGATGTGCAAGAAACTCATCTAGCCAAAAAAGTCTTTTCATAAAAGGCTGTTTTGAAACAAGGATATCAGGAAGGCTGGACCTTTCTGGCCTCTCTCTTGGGATAAAGTGTGTAGGTTTTATGTTCCACTAAACCTGGGGAGCTGTGGAGGATCAGAAGGAAGGAGATTGTAAGAGATGGAAATCTCTTGGGGGTTTATGTAGCAGCCCTTCCTCTGGTTAGGCCAGGAACTAAGGGATGGATGTCTGTCCTGTAAGGTGACTTTAATTCTGATGGCAGAAATATTTGGAACATGGGAGTTCAAATGCAAGCTGTTCTCAAAACTAAAATGTTTTGTGCTAAGGTGCAACAGGCTGGCCATTATTTCTTTTTGTAAGGGCTGAGTTTCTAAGAAATGTTCAATTTTGGCATCTTTTGGATAGGGATCTGAAAGGTTGTACCTGTGTAGAACACAGGGATTCTCTGCTCAGTTCAGAGGTGATCCTGGAGCTAGACAAAAGATGAAAGATTGTGTTTTGCTCTGATAGACCTCCAAGGAGCCATATAAATCTCTTTAAAACCCCAAGTAACCTACCACAAAACTGTCCAAGAGAGATTGTTTCAAGACAGCACAATTATAAAAATACTCTGAAAGGGTAACTAGGATTTTTCCCCCTCTTGTGATATTTGGAGTTGAACTGTTGATACATCATTTTGAACGTGGCCTTTTAAAGTAACTTTCTGTTCTGGCCCTGTCAATTTAGGGCTGTAAAGGAAAACCAAAATGCCAGGGAGGGAGAGGAAATTAAAACGAAGAGTGGGGCTAAAGAGTAGGTTTTGATCATCTTTGCAAGAAGTGGCATCATCTGTGAGAACAAAAGTCTTCAATTGCTGCAACTGGAGACAGCTTTTAGTCTCCAATTCTATTTTGCCCTGAGCCAGCCAGCCAAATAAAAACAGCAACATAAATCACTCCTGGCAGAACTTAACAGTTATGCAACGTCCAGTGCACCACATGCCTATTTTTAGATCAGTTTTACACTAGCAGAATTTACTTTATGAAATCTAAAAAGAATGTCTGTTCAGAGGCTGGGGGATAAAGACGGTATTTAGAAAGTGCAAAATGTAAAAACACTTAGTAAAAGGATGCTGTAGCAAGCCCTGCTTTGGCAATACTGATATCCTTTCAAAAATATTGGCTCAGTCAGGCATGCTAATGAAGAGTAGGGGTTTTTTCATCAATAGCCCCTTGAATTTCTAAACTGCAATTGCTGTTTGAATGGTTAGCTACGCTCCTTTTACCCAAAGAGCTGAACTTCAGATTCACATACAGTGCTTGTTATCCAAGACCAGATGTGCATCTTCTCTCCTTTACATTTGACTTAATTATCTTACTATTGTAATTCTGCATTAGTTTGTACTGTGTATAATCTTGTTCCCAAAGCTTTTTGTTCAGATTCAGAACAGGCAATGATTGGGAAAAGTTTGACCTTTCAGCCTTTAATATTCTAGCAGATGAAACACAGTTTGCATAGCTAATGTATCTCTGGTATTTCTGCCGTAATTTGGACAGTTTTCAATCATGTCTTGAAGCAAATTAGTGTTCTGACTGTTGTATGATCTGTACTGATCTTTTTTTCCCCCCAAACCTTTCTTCTAGGTGACAATCTCGATGCCATCCATGACATAACTGTGGCCTACCCCCAAAACATTCCTCAGACAGAGAAGCACCTTTTGAAAGGAAACTTCCCGAAGGAGATTCACTTCCACGTCCAGAGATACCCCATAGAGACAGTGCCCACTTCTAAGGAGGAGCTGCAGCTTTGGTGCCGGCAGCGCTGGGAGGAGAAAGAGGAGAGACTGAGACACTTCTACGAAGGTGGAAAATGCTTCAGTGCAGCGGGGCACAGCATTGTCCCTCCCTGTAAATCCGAGCTCAGGGTCCTGGCGGTGAAATGCGCCTCGCTGCTCTACTGGACAGTGTTCCCGCTGGGAATGCTGGCACTGCTGTACCTGTACAGCTTTGCACAGTGGTACTTCGCAGCCATGATCGTCTTTTTCGTTGTGCAGCAAAAGATATTTGGTGGGCTGGAACTCATTGAACTCGCTTGCCATCGGTATTTTAAAAAGCAACAGAAATTTCACGACACGAAAGTAAAAATCAATTAGTTCCGGGGGTAGAGGAAGGGTGGTTTTGAGATGCCCTGCAAGTTTTGTACACAGGGAACAATTTTTGCATGAGAATTGTCTTTTACTATCGCCATTGTTAGACATTTGCACATGATTCTGTGAAGAGAAAGAAAAATGTTAGTTATTGCTACACGTGTAAATGGTAGTTTTTAATCTCTGAATGTAATTTTGACATTGCTCTCACAAGCAGCTAGCAACTGCATTCTGCTGTCATTAAGAAACAAATTGCTGGATTATTGAACAATCATAAGGACATTAATAAATGTGACATGCACTGAAGTTTCATGTAGAAACCCAAACAGTTCAGCAAAGAGAGACAGATGTATGATTTCTTCAGAGTCACACTGGCGTAAAGTAAGTACCGAATTTGGAAAACTGCTAAGTTCTGATGGTAGGTGAAAGTTGAAGGAGAAGTTGTTCTGTTTCTTTTTTCTATTTCAAATACTCAAACTTATTTTGAAGTAATATTTTTGCATATGCTTTTCCAAACACTACTGAACCTACCAACTATTCAACTATTCTGGGTTGGTCACTCAGGAGGATTTTTAAGCCTTGCAGTCTTGTGTCATAGTACAGAAAATGGTACAGTGCTCACTCTGCCTCCATTTAAGTGTTTGCTGATTATTTAATAGACCTGTGCAGCTAAGTTTTCATCTCTCACTGTTTCATACTGTTTTAGTCTCCCTTTTAGCTGTGGGAGACTTGTTCCTACTGTAGTATGCAGAGCTGCAGTATAGGGGAGCTGTTTTTTATTGGTTTATTGGTAGTTTTTTTCTCACAGAGGCAAAAATAGCTGTAAGTCTCTGAGTAACTGGAAAATGTTTTTCAAAAATATTTCCTTTCATCCTTGTAGTCATTTTTTGGTTGAAAACATTTTATTTACTTTTCAGAGTAGACAAGATTTGAAATTTTTTTTTTTTTGGTTGATATTAATTTTAGTTTTCACATTGCTTCCTTTGGCATTTCATGTGTCCATGTTGGTAATCAGGGAGACTGCTTGTTCCATGCATGTCAGACAGACCTGTCAGAAATGCAGTGGTTGTCTCCTTGGTGGTACAAGAGATAGGTTTGGGTTTTAGACTTAGCACAGGGAAGAGCTGCATCTTCCCTTTGCATGCTACCTTTGTTTGCCTGATGACATCATTACTTTTTCAACCTCCTTCACAACTTGTGGTACTTTCCCTTATTTTCATGACATTCAGAAAACCTGAAGGCTTAAACTGAGACAAGGCACTTTCAAGTGTATCCCTTGTCATATGTAATACAAGTAATGTTCATGCTCACATAGAAAAAGACAAAAACATTGCCAGCACTTGGGAGACACTTCAGGTCTTCAGGTTAAATTGTTTTGCAACCTCCAAAATTTTAGACAACTTGATCAATTGTATTGCTGCAAAACCTTCTTGACTTATTAAATATTTGTGTTTCGTTGCATGAGGGCTTGTTTGAGCTGGACCCAGATGGCCTGGCTCTGTTTGTTGAGTGGCATTGCTGTGAAATGTGAAAGTCCAGAGTGCAAAATGTCTCTCGTACTGTGCTGCGTATCTCCAGTGTTGGGCTGGCATGGTGGACACGCCTGTTTGCTTCTAAATTACAACACTGAGCATGTTGCCTGATGTGTTTGCTTCAAAGACCATTTTTTGAACGAATCACCAGCCTCTCTTCAACTGTCCCTTGCAAGGTGACAAGTCTTTTTTAATCTATGCTTATAATAACTAATTGTTTATTATGCGGAAAGTACTTGAAGCCATCTGGTTTACTCCGATTTTTTTAATCTCTTTTTTCTTAAAAATAAATAAAACTAGGTTTATACTTAGGGTTATGTTTCTTAATGATTTTTTCTTGTTTGTATTTGTGTACCTGACAACTGGTATTGCATTGTCATGAGTGGAAGGAGGTCGTTTCTGCACCTTGAGGTCTTTTTTTAAAGCAATTCTGTGATAATACAGGCATGGTTACAGCTTAAACCTCCATAGCCTGTTTTTTCTTCAGCTAATACCCTGCATATTCAGGTAGCCCACCACAAGGGAAAACCTCAAAACCTCATTTGTGGTTAATGCAGAGGAGACCTAAAGGCTTCTTCCAGTCTGTCCTGAGCCATGGCTGTGCTTTCATACCAGGAATAACCATAGCCAGCCTACTCCAATAGCCTTAACATCATCTTCAGGAATGACTTCAGAGGACAGGTTCCATGTGTTGGTGACATAAAATACCAGCTACGCTTTTCTCAGTCGTTCAGAGAACTTTGTGGTGTCATCAAATGTACCAGGAGCATCAGTGTGAGTCTTGGTTGTGGCACAGTACAGGATTTATGTCTCTGTGTAATTGGAGTTGGGCTCTGGAAATGAAGTCAATGCACTCCATCATTGGCCCGTACAAGGGGTTTTCTCCCAGCTGGAGACAAACATGTAACCTACTGTAATGTGGTGAAAACATCCTGCAAAATCTGTAATTCATCTTCCTCTCTCATGTGTTTGGATCAAAGAGAAAGAGTAATCTGCATGTCAGCTGGTAATGTCGTGTTTGCAGTGCCCAACTCCATGATGCAGAGTGAGTGGTAAGTGAAGAATCCTCCTCCACAGGGAAGGGTCTTGGCTTTGTGTCTGATGTATATGTTTAGATTATGTGCATCATTTTCCAGGTCAATTAGAAATGAAAGATGGGAAAAATGTTGAATAAAAACAAAAAGCTTTGTGGATAGGGAAGCTTCTTTGTTTAAAAAGTGTTAAGGAACTGGGGGAAGATTTTTCTGTGAATGCTTTTTTCCCCTCTGGTGAAAATGCAGCTTTTTATTCAAAAGGGTCTAATATACAGATTTCTTGGAGACTGCTTTGTTCCTACCCTACCTCCCTTTTCAAAGATCATTAAGATGGCATTTAGGGACACAGTTTAGTGGTGGACTTGGCAGTGCTGGTCAATTTATCTAATTTACAGTTAGATTCAGTGATCTTTTCTCACTTAAATGATTCTGTGCTGGGTAAATCACTTCGAAATTTTTTCAGTGCTGTTGGGATAAAGGTGCTAGTACTCCAGGAATCACATAGCCCTCTTCCATGGGACATGGATTGGCACTGGGACTCGTTTCACTCAGCAGCAGGTTTGTTCCAGTTCACCTTCTCTCATAGTCCCAGCAGCTGCACCTCCCAGCTCTGTCAGCAGGACCTACAGGTCTTGCTGGGTCTCGTACACATTGTTTGGGATCAAGGCTGCACTGTGAGGATGCTGCTCCCCTTTGCTCAATCAAATGTTTCCTCATCAGCATCAGGGGGTTTCTTTGCTCAGAACAGCAGGTTGAAACCTGCCATCTGTGTGTGTTATCAGGCTCATCTGGGTAGCAGGATGTCAGACCAAGACATTTTTCTCTTGACTTCAAAGCTGCAAGGCCCAAAGCTGGTCTGTTAGGTGTTGTCTTGATCATAGGAAATGTAGTTCCTAGTTTTGTGCATTGCATCAATCGGTGTTGTTTAAAAAAGATCTGTGTTTTTATAACTTGATTTTATATGTGCACTGTGTGAAAGGAAACACCAGGACACTACAAACCTACAGGAAGCCTTAGTTTTCAGATTTCACTGATGATATTATTAGAATGTTTTAACCATGTACCAGTTACTCTACAGCAACAATAAAGACCTGAAGCATTGCATGTGTTTAATTTTGCTGTTTTCTTTTTACTGCACCTGTAAGGAACAAACCTTGCCTTCAATCATATGGCTGGCTGGCTTGAGCAGACTGGTGTCCATTTCGATGCTTGACTCACAGGTTGTGGTTGTTGAGGGAGGAGAGCCCCCCATCTCTCCATGGGAGGCTGGAAAGGGGTGTCTGGCTCTATCCTACCTTCCAGCTTCTTAATGTAAAGGGGCACAGAAACCTTTGAGTGTGCAAGAGCTGCAACTCAGCTTTAGCCTTGCTGTGCTGCTTAACCAGGATTGTTGAAGAATAACTTGTCTTAGGTAGTGATAGGTGGGTAAATCCTCCATTTTAGCTGTATTCTGTTACCTCCCATGTAATTACTGACAAAAAAACGATCTGTGGCAAGGTTCACATTCCTAGAGGACCTTTCTTTAATGTAACTTCAGGTCACAGGCCCCTTGGTTTCTCTCTCCCTTTCTTGAGTGCTAATCTGGTATGGAGGCACGGGGCGGTGTTTCTCAGCTCCTCATTACCCGATGAGAATAGCCTTGCTGTGATGGCCCTAGGGAAACACCCACGTCTCCAGCAGATACCCTGTGGCAGAAAGAAGAAACAGAGACCCTGGTAGCAGTTTCTGCAGCTGGAGATGATACTGGCCATGTCTGTGTATGCTCAGAGCATTCAAATCAGTCCCCCAAAGTTAAAACTAATGGCTTGTCACTCTGGAAAGGTGGTTGTCCCTTCCTCTTGGTTTCCTCGCAAATATGCAATGAAAAACTGTATTTTTCTGTCTTACCTGTACTTACAGGAAACATTAGTAATGGAGGCCAAAGCTTTCAGGCTCCAGCTGCTTCATATGCTTCCTTTGCAGTTCTGTACAATGGGAAAAAGATGGTCTTATTTCCTGAGGATTTTGAATCACACAGAATCTCAACCAGAAATCGTTCCTGGGAGCAGCGAGTGTGGTCTGTACTTAGAACATGGTTGGGTGTCTCTCACCCTGGAGGGCTGGGGCTGAGGCATGTGAGGCAGAGAGAGTTTACCTTTCTCCTTGCTGTCCAAGCAGTTTTATCAGGAGTGGATATCAGGCCCTGAGTTTTTAAGCAGATGTCTTTGTTCTGTTACTGTAGGGCCTCCAGGTGGTTTGTCATCCCCTTGTTTGGAGATCTTCATCTGGGAACTGTTTCTCTGGTGGTGGGACATGCAGGAGACTGACAAGAAAAGTTTGAGCAAAACTCCACCTGCATTTTCTCAGGTGGGCACTGCTGCTCTCAGTAGAAGAGGGAAAAGTGTTTGCTGCCCCTGAGATGCCTCGTGCTGGGCTGCACGAGAGAGGCAGATGTGCAAGTGCAGGTAAGAGTTATGCTGTTGGTGGCCAGCAGCATCTTCCCTAGATTCTCTCTCCATCTTGCTTGTCTGTCTCCATCTTGCTTCTCCCACAGCTGCAGGAAGCAGAGCACCTTCAGCCTTACCAGAGAGAGGAGCTAAAGGGGCTCAGGCTTCAGCATTGCTGCTGCATCCCCAGGACAGGTAGCAGAGGAGGATAAGCTGCTGCAGGGTACGAGAGCCTGAGGAGATGCTGTGGGAGGAGCAGGAGGCACCACTTTCTGTACTGACATCACTGCTGGGTCTTGCCCTCTGCCCATCTCCACTATTTCTTCCCCTTCCTTCAAGGCTTGCTCTGCTCTTTGAACTGCTGGGTGTCCATTGAGCCAGGGGAATGGATGTAGGTTAACACTGAACCCAAAGGGGAGGGAAATGTTAGGGATAACAGGGTAGAAATGCCAGGGAAGGTGTTGGCTCCTGCCAGTGCTGGGTGCAGCGGTTGGGAGTGTGTCCTCCTGCTTTAGAGGCTGGCGGAAAAGGTCTGTGTTAAAATACTTCTTTACTTTTGAGAAAGTGAGGAGAGAAAGAACATCCTCCATGGGGTTTTTCCCGGTTGGATCATTGAACTGCCCCAGGATGAGCCTCTCTCTGTTCTTACCTGACAGGCTGCCCACCGATGTTGCCATTGCCCGTGTGTCCCTGTAGCTACTTAGGGTGCTGTCTCCTCTCTTTCTGTGCTCAGGTTTCTCACTTGATGTCCTGTGTTTAAAGATGTGCAAATGGCTCCTCCGGCTTCTTTTCCCGGCAGTTGTGCAAGACCCTGAGTTCTTTAGGGATAGAATAATCCCTCACTGTCAGTAAGATTCTCACTGGTAGGCTGGAAAGGTACCCACCTTTCTAGGAAAGCTTGCAAAATCACTTGTAACAGTGCTGCCTTATGCAATCCATGTTTTGCCTGGCCAGCAGGTGCTCCCTCACCTTCCTGGCAAGAAGCTGCCTCATCATCCCCCTTCCCACTGGCACAGTTAGTTTCTCTTCCCAATTATCCACTGAAATTATTCAAGTGAAGTTGTTCTGCCTGCTGGTAGGTCCCGAGGTTTGCTTCCTACAGCTTTGCACTCCCTGCCAGTGGTGTTCAAAGAGTTCTCTGAAACTCATCTCTGAACTCACTTCACTCAAGTGCCCTTTTTTATAGCTACCTAAGCAAAGGTCCCCACTTTTCCAGAGCTTTCCTTGGTGCTTTGTGATGGGCACAAATCATCAGAGTCAGTGGGTCAGTCTCAAGGTCATGGCAGGGAAACTTTCCAGCACTTGCGGATCAGACAACCATGCAGTCCTGGACATGGGCAGGTCAGGGTCTGAACTTGTGCTGCTTCTCACATGCCTTAACACCAATCCCTGCAGGAGCAGAACCAGCATTTAAAGGAAATGCTCTAAACAACATCTTTTGGCAGCAAACAGAAATTTTCTGATTCCTTTAGTGCTCTATGCCTTCCTTCCCCTCTCTCTCTCCCAAGAGCAAGAGACAAGAAGGTTTGGGGACACCCTCTGTTGCTTAAAGCAGAACAATGAGCCACTGTCCTCCGTGGATCAGGCTGTGCTGGCCAGGATCACAAGGCAGTTGAGGACTGCTTGACACTGCAGGTTCTTTGCACTTGTCTGTCCCTGGAGAGACACACGAGGAGAGGGACTGGATCCAGTTCCTCACCCACACTGGGCTCCTGTCAGCTGTGGTTCACGTGCACGCACAGTATGAGATCCTCATGGCCAACACAAGGCAAAGAGACACTGAGCATCATCCCACAGCATCCCAGAGCTCCAGCCAGCAGCTGGGAAGCCAGAGAGGAGCACTTGGGAAAGGTGCAGCTGCTTGGGAAAGGACCTGCTGACTGATGGCCCTCAGGTGGCCTTGGTGCTCTTACCAGAGATGCTGTGAGTGATGTGGGCCAAGGGTAGGGACAGGGCACAGGCACCACTTACTGCAAGCCATGGCTGTGTCTGCCATCAGGCTCTAATGCTCAGCTGTGGGTTTGATGCTGCACATCCATCCAGGTATTACTGCTGGCCCCCAAGGCCTTGGCTGGGAGTAAATCTCCCCCCATGGTGGGCAGGACAGCACAGGATGCAGCAGGATAATGGCAGCAAAGGCCACACTGCCAGCAGCAGTGAGGGCTGGTACAGATCTTCCAGCTACAGCAACCCAGCTGCCAGCCTGAGCCTGTCCCTAGCATGTGCCCAGCACACCCACCCCCAGCGATTTCATCCCACTGCTTTAGTGGGGTTTGTGACACAACTGGGAGCAGGGCTGACATTCAGCTGTGATCTCTGCTCTCTCACAGTTGCTGCTCCTGCACCGTGTGAAGGATGATGCGTGGTCTCAGAACACGGGGTGCCTCAGCCTTCATGCCCAGCCTGGCTTTAAATTAAGGTATTGAAGCTCTCAGAATAGTCTGGTCTCCTTCTCTACTCCTGCACTGGGATGAGTGACCAGGGACAGGGCAGCTGGCTCAGGCCTCTGTGACCCATCATGGGGCTCTTGCAGCAGGGTAAGGGCAGGCCTGATCCTGTGGTCACTCAGTGGTCAAGTGCCACAGCCAGTGGACATCTCCAGCCTCTCACTACAGATGCTGTGCTCCTCTAGAGTTTTTGCTTTCTGCCTGCGCTGGGGAAAGGGAGATTCTTTTCCAGGAGCCCCTGAGAGGCAGCACTGGGAGATGTTTTATGCAAGATCACAGCAAGGTGTTCAGGTCTGCCTCCTCACAACATGTGAAGGTTAAAGGCAGGCTCTCAGCTTTCCACTGCTAATGACAGAAAGTGCTTTGTGAGTGAGAGAGAGCATAATTAGGGACTAATGAGAAAGGACCCTGTGGTTTTATTACCCGTTGGACATCAGTCCCGTGGATGAACTAGAGAGGTTGCATTAGCTGCTTCCTGCTGAGTCCTTCCAGCAGGAAAGTCCTTAGCAGGCTTTCTGCATCGTTTAAGGATGGGAGGTGGAGGAGGGCTCTGCAGGCAAGGAGTGATGGAGCTTGGTGTCCTCTCCTGCAGGCTGGGACAGGCCCCAGACCTGTGGCCCCATGGTGGCACTGTGGACCTTGGGGCAAAGACCTTGGGCTCTGCTGTTGGCTCTGCCACTGCCCAGTGGCATGTGCCACACACCTCCTGCATCCCAGGTGGTTCAACAGGACAGGACCCATCTCAGGGGGTGCCCAGTGGCAGCTAGAGCATGTCAGGAGAGGCACAGTCCAGGAGCCAAGGCAGAGCTATTTGCTTAAGGTGAAGGTCAGAGTAGATCCCCACCATTTTGGGATGAGCCTTCTGCCCTGCTTCAGCCTGAATCCAACAGTGAGGGGAGCTGGGAGAGATCAGATAAAGACAGGAATAAAACCAGGGAGGTTAAATACCTTATCTTGAATTAGCTTCATCATTCCTAGCCATTGCATAAAAGCTATTAAAGTTATTACAGGACATGCTGGATGCTGGCACAGCAGGAACAACAAATATAGGTAGAGTGGTCCTTGTCATAAATATCACTCAAGCTGTCTTGACAGCCTCTGCCATCATGACCCTGCTCACAGCCAGCCTGGCTGAGCAATGCCAAACCATGGAAAGCTGATGGGAACAGCTCCTTCTCTTTCTAAATAACACAAGGCTTGCATTCTCAAGAAAAGAAACCTCCTGCTGTGGGGCAGACCTGCTTTCCCTGGGTCCTCTCCATGGGGATCTTGCTGCGAGTGCCACCAGGAACCAGAGGCCAGGGGTTAAAAACCATGGCACAAAAAGAAATACTCCCACTTGTGCGTGCATTTGTCAAGTCTATTAATAATGTGCTTCACTCTGTACTTTGAATGCTCTTTTTAATGATTACTCTGCATTTTGCCACTCAGCCATTGCAGTCACATCTAAGTCCTAAAGTTATCAGACATTCATCTTGTAAGATCACAGCCCGACTCCACTGATGTCTCACTCCTTGATACCAAGACATCTTTATTGCCAACCACATGGACTTTTGAAGCCTTCTGTACTGACACAGCACACAGGTAGGTGCTTTTGCTGCTCTGCTAGCTAAGCCAGTGACAGACCCTCAGTATAAAGTCCTTTTCCAGTGACAGACCCTCAGTTTAAAGTTCTTTGGTTACCCTTCGTCTGCCAAATGCTCTGACAAATCCAGTTAGGAAACCAACACAGCTTTTAGCTCAGCCTCTCCAAATCCTAATCCTCCCACTCTACCAAGTCTCCCCGAGCAGAGGGGAGGATTAGAAAGGGGGGCCTTGCCCCACACACCGGGAGGGGTGGGCAGAGCAGAGAGGTGGCCCTGAACCTGGAGTACTTCCAGGAACACCGACCCTCACTGAGTCACTCGTTAAGATGATGCAGCAACTGGAAACAGAAGACAATTGAAATGGAATGAAGAATCCATCCACACCCTTGGCAGAGGCGTTTCAGTTCCCGGTCCCCGCCTGCCAGCAGGGAGGACGGGTGCTGCTTATTAGACAGGTTATGTAATTGAAGTGGTCTATATTTATCAGGAGTGCATGGCATACACACCTCGAGGGTCAGAAGCCCAGCAGTTTGGAGAACATTAGCTCCACTAATGAATCAGCAGGGAGAAGGACCTAAAAATATGACTGGGCTGCAGAAGGACATCATTGGGTGGCTCAGGGAGCCAAGGTCAGGAGGCCCCGATGTGCCTTTCCAGCTCTGGCTGGGGTGGTGATGCTGTGCTCAGATGCTCATTGCCTCAGAAAAGGCAAAATCCACTCTGTGTTAAATTTCTTTCAAACTTTGGCTGTGGTGTTGGATGTTGAGCTGTGCCTAAAGGAGGAGGGAGACCCCCGATCCATGCCATAACAACTGTACTGTAAAGTCAACCTCCTTTTGGCATCAGTTTCCCTCTGAGCCTGAAACCTCAACACTCTTGGGATCCATCTTCTTTTTTAGGGCATAGAGCCACTAAAAATGCTTAATTTCCTTCAGGATCAGGGTAGTCCTTGGCTGGTCCCAGACGTGGAGGCTGGTTTGTGCTCCCCCTGCTGTGGGTGCTGGTTGGACAGGAGCTTTGTGCCTGCTCCTCAGCGCTGTGGAAAGCTGGGGCAGGCTCCTGTCTGTCATGCTCAGTGCCCAGCCTTCAGGAGCAGCTGTGCCTCCCCACAGTCCCCCAGCTGTCATCACGATGCAGCACACCTGCAGTGGCCCACAGCCACCCCGGTCAGACTGGAGACACTGCTGAGCCAGCAGATGGAGGGGTGTTTCTTCTGCTTTGCATGGATAGAGATGGTTAATGAGTGTTATTTTCAGGGAGCTGGAGAGGGTGGAAGGAAATAACAGATAGTCTTTGTTTTCTTGGTTTCTGCTATTACAAGTGAATTTGTTTGCCTGCGGGGCTGGGGAGCTCAGCTGAGAGCCCTGGTTTACTCAGGGCAGCGTAGGCAAACGGAGGCCTTTACCCCACGCTGTGTTTGTGCAGTGTCCACACTGGCATTTACCTTTTTAAGATCCCAAATACAGCACCCTTGACCAAATTCTGCCTTCCTGTAGATGGGCTGGTGGACCTGCCTGCCCAGGGTGGAGAGCAGAGCCTGGGCACTCACCCTGTCCCCTGAGACTGGCCATGGCTCCGATGGCTGAGCATTCCTGCCACATCCCCAGTAATGTTTTGGTCCTTGGCTTCACATGATTCAGACAAGCTCCAAGCCCTGCCTGCTGCTTGGCAGACAATAAAACCATAGAGGGGTAAATCACCCAGAGCTGCTGAGCCAGTGACCCTTCACAGCCAGAGCTGATGTCCCTCTCAATGGGGTTTGCAGAGCAATGGTAGTGATTCAAATGCTGCACTCCCAGAGGCTCCCTCTGATCCACCTGGAGCTTCCATGCTTTGTTGTGGTTTGGAAAAGCTTGGTCAGAAAGTGCTGTCTCGTTGGTATCTTTTGGTGTGTTTCTGAAGAACGCCTCTCCCCTGTGGAAGTCAGGGTGGGGGTTACCTACAGGAGCAGCAGAGCCTCCCTGGTATCAACCAAGCCTTGAGAGGAGGATCCTGCTGAGCTCTGGGGAGCTGCAGTGCCTTGGGGGCAGTGCAGGAAGAGGTCAGAGAGAAGAGTTCAGGGACAGGAGTGCAGGCAGGTGCAGGCCCTGTGTGGGTGCCCCATGAGGAGCTCTGCAGTCAGGCACCAGCTGGGATCCTGCTCCCCATGCCTGGCAATGCTGGCAGTCCTGGTGGTAAGGACAGAGCCCTGGAGAAGGACCAGGAGGCCAGCACCAGTGGTCACATCTGTGCTGTGGGCTCAGGGCACGGGTAAGGCATTCATCTGTGTTGTGCATAGTCTCAGTCCTGCTTTCAGTGTAAACCGTGGTGCGTTTAACATAAACCACAGGAGGATGTTCTCCCATCACACTCTTACTTCTTCTTGTCTGTGGGATCTCTGTGGTCACTGCAAAGTCCACCCAAGCCTCTGGTGGCACTGGATCAGTCCTTATGTGCTCTCACTGGTGCCACCTGCTCTCTGTTCCCAGCTGTGTCACTGGCTGAGGCTCAGAGACCCAACCCACCCCCGCATGGATGCACTGGCCAGCACCTCTGGCCTCTCTGGGACCAGGCTCTGTCCCACAGCAAACAAGGAAAAGGACTAGTTCAAACATAGCTGTGGGGCTGGTCTGCCCACTGCATATTTCCTGAGAGAGGTAATTTATTTGGAAGAGTTGGTCCTGGCAGAGGTGTTTGAGTACATTTTCCTGCTCCTCTCAGTCCTCTCTGCTGATAACTCAGCTGCCACAGCAGCTCCCCCTCCCTTGGCCCCACATCTCCTGGACAGGCTCACACAGAACATCCTTCTCCTGCAGTGGCTGCCGAAATGGCTTTTTATTTTTAAACCCTGGGACACAAAAGCTCTACCTTTATCATTTGCCTGCAGTCCCAGCAGCTCCACACATCCTCATTAAATAACGACTGATCATCAAGTGAACCTGACAGGCCCCAAAGGCCGGGGAGGTCTGGATGCCCAGTGTGCCCACAGCTGGTCCCAGTGCCCACAGCTGGTCCCAGCTCCCTGTGGCTGCAAAATGTGGCAGGTGGGGAGAGGGGCTGTCAGGAGCCCAAAGGAATGGTGAGCTTGTGCCTTTCCACTCCAGCGTGGGGGCAGGTGGCTGCAAGGGCTGAGTTCATCCCAGCCCTGCCAGAATTTATACGGACAAACAATAATGATGGTTCTTTACAGGGGGTTATTGAGATGGAAAAGTGGCAAACTGGATTATGGCCTGTGCAATTTCATATTCCTTTCTGGAAACGCAATTTAAATAATCCTTTTTCTTAATTTATTTTTAATCTCTGTAGCACAGAGCCTGAGGGAAGATGTCTCCAGAGCAGGAGGACTAGCAGCCATTGGTCAGCTGAGCGTGAGAAGGTGCCCACGGGACAATTTGAGTGCCAACCTCACCCCCAGATAGAAAAGATTCAAAGGGAGGGATGGATCATGCAGGGATATTGATGCAGCTCTCTGTCCAGGGCAAATCTCACTCTTGTCCTTAAATGCCCACACTTTCAGAAGTGTTTGGATGCAATGTGTGAAGTTTGTGTTTTGGTTGGGATTAGCTCCCAGCTGGTTTCTCCAGCCACCTGCCTCGCTACGGAGCCTCCCGGGGGAAAGGCCACGTTGCATTTTGGGAGAGAACATGCAAAAGATTGGTACACGCAAAGAGGGAATCCCAACGTGAAACATTCTGATGAAGCCAGTGATGGGAACTCAGGAATCACACCTCAGAGGGGTGACAGGAGAAAATGTGGTCGCTGGTGGTTGTTCAGGGCCAGGAGTCTGCTTTCTGAAACAGGCTAGAGCTGGGCCTGCAGCAAATTTACAGCTTGACAGGGATTCCCAGGAGTGCCTCCTGGGGTTCACTTCACCCTGAGACAGACACCAGCTGACACATAAATGAACTGGGTTTCCCCTCAGCTTTCACAAAGGCTGGGCTCTGTAATTGCTCAAAGTTTTAGTACAGCTCCTGTCTCAACTAAATATCTTCAGGCATCACTAATTAAATTGAATTTACTGGGATGACAAGTGTCTCTCCCTTCTCAGCCACAGATGTTGTGAGTGCAGCTCAGGCTCCAGCACAGCCTGTTTGGACCTGCTGCAGGACCCTCAGGCTTCCCTGGCTCAGGGGTGCTGCCTGGGTGCCTCTCCCAGTGTGAAAACCAAGGGGCAGGCTAGGGATCAGCCCAGCATGGCTTTTATTTCTGCAAATAACTCAGATGGCCACAGACCTGTCTGTAGATCCTTTGTTCTCCTCTCCGTGCCGGGTGGGGAGAGTTAATAATAGATGTTCGATGCTGCAGGAAGATGCAGAATTTAAATGAATTCCCCTTCCTTCTCAGTAATAAAAATGTTTCTCCCCTAAGAGTCCCTTGATTAATTGATCCGGCAATTGACAAATCAAGGATGGGAACGCATAAAATCCAATAGAAAGGGATGAAAATAGCATTATGTACCATCAGATGCAGTCAGCGATGTCACGCAACCAAATGACGGCAGAAAAATGGGGCCTTGGGCTGGAGGAGCCTTCATTAAGATGTGGCAAGGGTATTATTAAGTAAAAGAACATTGATTTTGTTTGAAAGATTTGGCCATCCATATTAAATATAATCTCCGTAATGCAATCTCGGGAGTTGCTTGAAATGTCAGCGTCACTTGGCTCCATCTGCTTGCTGGGGCTGCAGCTCCGAAATGGAGATGAAAACCTCATTCTCCATCAGCCATTGTGCCCCTTTAGCAGCTTGATAGGCTGTGCCCATGCAGGGGAACATCAGCATATGGGTTTCCCACAGGGAATACGGGTGTGCCAGAAAGGCCCCTGCATCTAAAGCATATGTGACTGTGGCAAAACAAGCCATTTACTGAGGCAGAAGCAGCCAGCACACAGGATACTTCAAAGCCAAAAATCGCTTTAAACTCTGGGCTTTCATGTGAGACTTGAACACCTGGCTAAATTCTGGGCAGCAATTAACCCAGGGAGCTCTAACCAAAGGCCTTGGAAGCTGAACCCCCTATCCCAAGTCCAATCTGACAAATTCTGATAAAGATTTTTTTTTTTTGTCTCACAGATGTCCAGATCCAGCAACAGCAATGCCCACACAGGGCTGCCATGGGTGTGTGTGGGCTCACTGGAGAGAGATGGCATTTGCTGATGTCCCCATAGTTCATCAGAGAAGTGGGTGCTTCAAGACCAGGGAAAAGCACCATGGAACTCACAGCCCTACAGCACAGCTGATACCAGAGTCCTCACCCAGGTGTGTGTTTCCACAGAAAAATAGTGCATGGTACCACTGGTCCCAGCTGGGAGCATGGGCACAGTCCCAAAGAGCCATGAATCTCACATCTTCCAAACCTCAGAGGAGTTGGGAATAGCATTCCCTGGGCCACCATGTGGGAAGGAGGTGAGGAGGAGGATCTCTGATGGGGACATGAAGCCAAATCCCAGCCATGGTTGGTATGAATGCCCTTTGCTGGCTGCCAGGGGTACCTGCAGTCAAAAACCCAGCCCAGAACATGCAAAAGACTCTTTCTGTCAGAGACAGAGAAGATTCTGTGACAGGAGGGACCATGGGCTGGAAAGCACCTGGGGTTATTCCTGCCTCCCACAGGTCCAGTGGTGTGAAGACCAGATGCCTGAGCACAGGGGCTGCATGGCTCTGCTAAAGGAGCACAACAAAAGGCATCAAAACAATTTCCTTCAGAATCAGGAGTGTCCAGACACAGCCAAGGCACTGAGCCACTTGACTGTAATGGAGTCAATTTTCTCCTTCAAAGTGCAGCATATAAACCTTTTTATAGCCATGCACCAGCAGAGCTATTTTTATTCCCTGCCAGCTGTTGAAAGCCATTTCTGTGGCTCCCTCTCCATGCCTTTGCCCACCATCCCACAGTGCCCATTTCATTGCCTGCTTGAGCACTTGGGACCTGAATGACAGAGAAACAGGAAGTTATTGCTCCACTCTGGCACTGCTTTGGGGCCAGGAAGGAATTCTGTGTGGGTGGGGGCTGGCAGGAGATGGGGAGGGGGGCAGTGGCAGCAGTCACGTGTGGCAGGGCTCTCCCCATGCCCCTCCAACAGGAGGGCTGCCCTGTGCATCAGTTGTGGTTGTGGGCTCACAGCAACAATGAGCTGGGCCTTTGTGTGGTGAGAAAAAAAGCAGGGTCCAAGGGAAGAGCAGGCACACTGACAGAAGGAGACCCTTTGGAGGCCCAGAAAATGCCTCTGATGCCACACTCCTCAGCACCATCCTGCTAGAGACTGTAGGGCTTGTGTGTAAAAACTCTCGTGGTTTGGCCCGAATTTCATCCTTCTCCCAAGAGCCCCTTTTGAGGCAATGTGAGCTGTGCAAACCTTTGCTCTGACCAGCTTCTACCTGGCCTGATGTGGGAACAAAACACTCCTTCCCATAGGTCCATTGACTGTTTTTCCATCTGTGTTGTGATTGTGAAACAAGAAATGAGATAAAACACTCCTCAAGATAAGCCCACGTTGTCCTAATGTAACTCTGAACTAAGTGTTAGGCTTGAAACAAGAGGGGCTTTCCCCCACATTTTTCCTCAGAGTAACTGCAAAGAAGGAACAGCATTACCTTTCCCTATGGGAAAGGACAGGGTCACCTGCCTGTGACCTGTGTCACCACAACTGTGACTCTATGGATCAAATGTGGAGCTTGACATTTGGGGCACAGATGAGGCACAAACTCTTCCCTCTCCTCACAGTCAGTCCCAGGGGGTGTCTGATGGAAATACAAACAAGACCTCCCTTTGGAAAAAAAAAA
>VZTR01022417.1:0-26707 GCA_013400775.1 Chaetops frenatus | reverse complement strand
ATGAGACTGATTGTGCTATGCAATAAATAACTTTACTACAAACAAGAACTCTCTCTGGCCTCTCTGACCGACCCAAAGCAACCTCGGCAATTAATATGCATTGAATGATTAAATAAGTTAAAGAATTACAAAAGTTTATTTCCAGGTAAACTGTGTGATCAAAGCACTAGGAAACATTTCTGAAAGTAGTTCTCACATGTAAGCTGTCTTCTACACCATGGCAGCTGCCTGGACCATCCTGTATTCTCAAAAAGAGGGATTTTGCCCATGGCAAACTTCTAAAAATACTGAGAGATCTAAAGCAAAAAACCTAAGCAGCTCTCTTTAGCCGAGATCTAAAGCAAAAGAAAGCCCCATGTTTTAAACTGATGTTATTGAATCAGCTTTGTTCCACTAATAAGTCTTCTATCCATTGTCCTTTGCAGTCATTCATTCACATAATGAGTGCCTTTGGGGATTATTACTGAAGGTTATTCAACTAATAGTTTAAATAGAGGCTTCCTATTTTTACCGGTTAGAATCTTTGTGTGGTGATAGAAACAAGAATGTTTCCTGGCTTTATAGGTTTTATTTCCAATCGTGGAGTTTTCGGAGAAAGGGAGGAACACTGGAACACTGTGAATATTTGAATCACTTTTTTGGACTACCTCATGTAAGAGCTCTGCACTCATTACAGTCATATTCAGAAGAAAGTTATTAACTCTTGAGGGTTTTTTTTGGGGGGGACAGGTTCACAGGCAACAATGTTGATCAGACAGCCAAGAAATTTGAATATCAGGTCAGGCTTGTTTTGTGCCATGAAGCAAAAGGGTGTAGAAATAAAGAAGTAATAAAGACAGTAATACAGATGCTAGATAATCTAGCTACGTAAAAAAGTACGCATTCAATATGTTTTGGGAGATGAGGTCTATTAGAGAATGTGATGGTCTGTATAAGGCAAAGGAAGTGCCCCAGCACTAAATGTTCAAGGACATTCCAGTGAGGGCAGAAGATGTGTCTGGTCACTTATACATGACTGTTTTCCTGTCTCCTCAGCTAACAAAGTAAAGAGGGATTTGTGAGCAAAAACCTAGAAGAGCATCACAGCAGAGATGACAGAAGCAAATAGTAAAGGAGCTTGAAGGAAAAAAAAGGCTGCAACACACAAATACAGCAATAGTGAAAGAGCAAAAAATCCAAACAAATTTCCACTGAACATGCCTGCAATGTAAAGAAGTCAACTACAGTTACCAACTACTGCTACCAAACCAGAGCCTGCTAAATGCTATAGAGCAGACAGGTCTATGCATGTATATCAGAACTTTTGAAAAGTAGTGAAAGAAGGGAGTTGAATTTAAAAAATAGTAACAAATATACCATGCTTCAATTTTGTACCTGAAAAGCTATGGCTTGGCTGAGGCTATCTAGAGCAGGGTCTTCTCCTTCCTCTTCACTTTCTTCTTCCTTATTACTTCATTGTGCAGAGAGAGAGAAAAAAAATATAAATCTCTAAGTGGTTAGTATGAAAAAGCTTCCTAAAAAAAGTAGTAACACGTAACTCAATATACATACATTTCTTCTAGCTCCACTATTTTCTTTTTCTTCTTCTTTTCTTTTTTTTTTGGTGGTTCCCGCTCCCCCAGCATATTTTTAGGACAAGCATAACTTAAGTGTCCTGCTTCCTTGGAGAAAAAGAAATATTGCTTAACAGAAGCTATTACAAACAACTATACATTAAAACATGTCATGAGGGAAGTTCATGGGGGAAAGAATGGAAGCAATTAATAAAATAAATGGAATGCTGAATTAGCCCACAGAAGACAAACTCTTCTCTAGGCTTGCTATGGAAACGAAGAGATTGGTAGTGATATGCATGCTTAACTGCAAACTGAGAACAAACTATGAGCACAATAGATTTCTTTGGGTGTTGCAATAACTGAATACACTACACATGGTTTAAATTCAAGACAAGATAGAAACCTCAGAATTAACAATTTAAGACACAGGAGTGAGGTGACATTTTTTGCTGTAAAAAGTGTTATGAATATAAATCAAATTTGTATTGGACATCAGATACTATCCAAATCTCAATGTCCTACATTATCATATTCAGGAAAAGTCAGGAATTAATTAAAACCTAAAACTCACTTTTATATAAAACAGTTGTTTCCTGTATTTATTTTACTGCCAACTAAATAATGAACTTCCAAAGATATAGCAAAAGCAGGTATTTTGAAGCAAAGAGCAGGAGGTTGTCATTGCAACAGTTTTTATGTGCACTTATCTTTCTAGGGTTTTATTTCTCTTTGTTATTTTCATTATCATCTACTATTACTACTACTATTTAATATTATTTCAATTATTAAGCTGTTCTTATCTCAACCCACAACTTTTGTCCATTTCTCTACATTTTTGGTTTTACTCACCCCACATTCATAACACTTAGACTTATCAAAGTAGTTACGCCTGCGAATGAATTCTGCTGCTCTTCCATTATCAATGGCAATACTTGCTTTTATTACTCTTCCAAACAACTACAGAAAATTGGAAAGAAAAGGTAAATGATTTGGGACTGAAAGCCCAACCCTACTGCCATAAAAACTTTCCACAACTTACCTGCTTGTTATTAAGTGCCCGAGAACAGTTTTGTGCAGATTCTTTATCCAAAAACAAAATAAAGGCAACTCCTTTGCTCTTTCTGGTGTCTTTGTCTTTCATAATGGTAACTCTGGAAACATAACATTATTGATGTTAGTGAACCACACTAAAATTACTTCAGAGATATTTTTTCCTTAAAGATCTTAGTGGGATCTTACCTTTGTTATACAGCAAAAGGGTTAAAGTATATTTAACAATAAAAATGCTCATTAAACAGATATTCAAAGGAGCAGCTAACCTGGCCATGTATTTAGAGGTAGAGTGGAAATGTTTTAAAAAAGCATGTGGGGTCTTTCTGGGACCAGTACCACTTTTAATTCCCTTGGCTGTCTTGAAGAACAGAACATAATCTTTAGATTTACAAGCAACCTAACTGGAGGGAACTATATATACTGGAGGTGAAAGGAAAATTAATGAGTAATCTTACAATTTCTATTATTGGTGAAAAGCACAGTGTGAACTGCCTCCAAACTGAGAAATCTATGTTTGTGGAGGACTGATCAGCTAAACAGGTTCACAATAGGAAACACTAACTATATGCAGTACTCTTCTACAAATATCTCCAACTGAAATCCAAGGATCGTGGATACATGTTATTTCACATGACATACAAAGTTAAATCTTCAGTCTAAATCAACAGCTTCAATAGCAAATTGAGAAGTTCAGGGAAATCTAGAAACAGTAAAACAAAACCTGAAGAAAAAAATTTGCAAGACAGGGCTGGGGGCTGTGTATGGCAGGAACCCACACAACCTAAATTCTTTGAATCTTAATGTCAGTTGTATTTAGCCCTGAAAAAAAACTAACAAAACAACAACAGTGAGAACCAGAATGACATGCTGCACATATATAAAAGTACATGTAAAAAAATAAGGAATCCACTCCTCCCTATGTCCACCACAGGCAGAACGAGGTTCAGCCATAAGGCAAGCCAAAATTCTAAGAAGTAACCAAAAAAACCAAACCCCACTTCAATACAGAAGGCCTACCATATAACCTGTATAAGTAACAGATGACCTACATGGTCAAAATTTATAAAATAAAAACATAGTAAAGCAAGCTCAAATTTCCCCAAACACATGCACAAAAAGGTTGAGCTTAGAACAGTTTTACTACCAAAGCCTCTTGGACAGGACATGTCCAACTGCATGCATTAAGTTCAAGTGTCAATAAAACTGACTTTAAAACAATTCTATTAATTTTTCTGCCAAGCTACTCTTTGAAGAATTCCAACAGAAGCCTGGTATGACTGTCAGGCTTCTAACTGGGATATTGAACATACCAGTTAATAACACAAGAATAGAAGGAATCAAGTGTGACAAATCTTTAAAAAGCCAGGAACTTCTTGGAGCCATAGAAAGCCTGATTTCTTACTGAACAAACTGAGTTGAAGTCATAAGTCAGGATATATTTGCTTTTCCTGCTATTTGTCACCTGAAACACACTTATGAGACTTCAAAAACTTTGAAACTCTGTATCTCACAGATTATTACAAAAGCTACGAGAAGTTAGAGAAGATATTTGCTGGTTTAGGATTAAAAACTGAAGACTTGAGTCTCCTTATTCTGACCAATTAAAAAAATAAACAAACCAGTAATTTCCTTACTGTGGCATTTCTTTTTATCATTTGAGCACAGAGGCAGATATTCCCATATATTGTTCATGAATACCCCACACACTGAAAGCCATTAATGCAGCCTTACATCTAGCTTTAAGTAAAATACCAAGTAGCCACAATAACAAGCCCCTCTAGAATCACAGAGAACTGTACACTGCAATTGTGGGAACTGTGACACTCCCACTTTCACACTTACCCACTTTGCCCCACAGTGTTCAAGAAAAGGGGAATAATACTAGAACACTGTTTCAACTATTTCAGAGAAAGGACTGATGGTATGTAAAAACATTCTACTTGCTTGTAAGAAATGGTTAGCAAAACCTATCCCCAACACAAATATTCCTGTATTATGTATTTAATTGCAAGAACTTCCAGTTGTTAAATTAGATCTATTAAAAATGAACAGAATTTCAATACAGTTCCACATTCATACTTAAATTACAAAAAGCTCAAGACTTTCAAGTGAAGGAAAGACATAAAATATTTAAAATGAGAGGTACAAAAATAGAAGGCTATATCAGGTCACTTACTTGACAACTTTCCCATACTTGGAAAATATCTGAAATATAAAAGAAAATTAAAAAGATTTAACAACAGACAATTACATTTCACCAATAATAAATTTATCATGACAAACTTATATATATATCAGTATTGATTTTACAATCAAAATTGCTGTCAACAAGTTTATTCTAAGCAATGCATCTCTTAAAACTTACCCTGTACAGATCATTGTTAGTCAAAGCAAAGGGTAAATTGGACACATACACTGTACTTTTGCTTGGTGCCAACCCACCACTCATTTTTCTGATGAAAAGAAAAAGAGAGAAGAGTTAAATTGTATTGAACAAAGAAATAAATTTAAAAAACAGTTTCAAGACTTTAAATTTTATTTCAAACTTAGCCCAGACAGCCATGATAAAGTTGCAGGAGGATAAAGTTGCTTTCAGCTCCCTTTCATTTCCCTTGCATAACTTTACATGAAAATTACTGTTTGCCTTCATGGACTACAAAAGACACATTCCTTCCTCTACTGGATCCAAACATATTTTTGTTCTATGCAAGTCGATTTGTAGTCAGGAAAAAACTGACAAGTTAGTGTACTTACAATAATCCTCTGCTGATCTGTGCAATTAGAAACGTTGGGGACCAAAAGAAACACGCAATATCCATTTATTAAACATTAAGGCCAACGTGTCAGGCAACTGACCTTTGTACCAGTACCAGCATGATCTGGTTCTTTATATAAGTATCAGTTCAGCGGCATTTAACATAGAATAAAATACAATCAGTTCAGGGGAAAAAAAAAGCTTCCCTAAAGCAGACTCCTAATTATTGTGGGGAGGGAGATAAATACATGTTAAAGTCAATGTAATATGATGCTGAAGCAGCATGCATTTTCTCTCTTAGCTATTGCTCAAGTTTCTGCACTCCTGTAGAACTGCATGTGTGTCCAGAGCTGACTATAAAACAGCATCTCTGTAGAAGCACTCCCCTTCCTCCTTCTGATTAGGCAGATTTCTCCTGGTAGGAAGCAGGAAAAATTCAAATCTTTTCATTTTCATTTCCAATTTTTTCTATGCTCTTGAAATTGAGTATGTCTGGAGAAGATGAATCAATTAAAAATACTGTTATAATCACATACACATCATCTAATACTAGGTGAAGAGTAACTGAAATAACTAACTGAACTAACTTGAGAATGAAGAGCCAATGTTTTGCTTCACATTTGGTATTTCCCAAAATTTAAAGTTGTGTAAAGTCTGTGCAAAACACTCTCTTTGATCCATTTTGTAGTCATGGTTCAGACCAAGGGTTAAGTGAGTACAACTTAAGATCAAAACATACCCCTTATGAAAAGCCACACCAAATAGTACAGCAAATCCATTCCCTACACAGTTCAATTTCTACCTCCTCGTCCATTTTCCTACAGCCTTATTACTGCTTCCTGGCACCTCTAGCCAATTCCCAACTGAGGATCAAGCCATTTCTTCAGCAAGACTGACTCATTTTAAAAATGCAGACAAAAGCTGATGAAGGGATAAAAAACCTAAAGTATTAAAATCAGCATCTGCCATATCACAGTTTCTTAGGGGACTTCTTGGGTAGCCAGTCTGAACAGATTGCTTGGCCAAGTGCCAACAAAGTAACTAATATCACACTAATCTGGCTAATACTTCCTGGCATTTCATGACTCAGTTATCTGAAGGCCTGATATTCCCAGTAGACACTGATTATCCATGTGCTTTGCTTCTCTTTCCTGACATGCTTACTGTATCACAATTCATTTGAGTGGCAGTTTCCAAGTGATTGAATTTTGAGCTTTTTCATGTTCAGAGACTGTTTTCTGGCATGAGCAAAAATGGCAACACAAAGGTTAAGCAAATGAAAACAGAATAAATTTGCAATAAAGGCCACACATTGCATCTGGTGTTAGGCAGACTGGATTCATTATCCCAAATTCCTTTCTGCTTGGCATTAGTATCCTTGTCAAACCTAACCAGACTGACTTGGCAACATGCCATGTGAATAGATAGTCTGAAATGCAGTTATCCAGATGTACAGTGGATAGAAGGATTTGGGAAGAGCAATCTCAACACAGCACTATGGTATATTGCCAGGGCTAATATATTGCAGCAGTGGACAGGAGAACACTGGAGGTGAACCTCAAGTGTCTGAATACAAGAGTTTCTCTCTGCCTAAAAGACAAGAGAAGCTGGAGCACCTTGTAACAGCAGCCCTCATTTTATTGGGCAGGCACCAGGGAGAACAGCATGACCACAGAGCAGTCAGCCTGCACATTCCACAATGCCACAGTGCAAACCTCCACAGAGAAGATAAGACATCACGCGGAGATTAATACTGGCTTAACAGCTCAGTTGTTAGGAAATTATTAATGAATGCAGCCTACAGAATCACCATTTTCAACTGCACACTGCTTTTTCTCGAAGAAACTGGAAGAGTTGCGCCCTGGAGCACTGGCTGCCGGACAGCTGAGGTTGAATGCTGTTTCTACTCCCCTGGACAAATTTAAGCTTAAGAGTTTTGCTGCTCCAACTGCCCAAATATTCTTGGCAATTTGTATTGTTTAGGACTGCTGTGCAACTACTTCATATTTTTAATGTCTGACTTACTGTACAGACAAAACTTTCATACAAGAGGGAGCACAGTAACTGCATGGTTATCACCATTTATTATAATGATGTTTTCTAGTGGGAGGAGTAAAAAATGCCAGTTCCAGCTTTAAGCTAACTCTCCAGACATGTCATCTGGAGGATCATCGTTACAAGGTTGAGTTCCACTACTACAGGAATTTTCTAACTTCATAGAGCTGTCCAATATAAGTTTAACATTTTCATCACATTCTTTCTCCATGATTACCAGCTTCTCTGCTCAGCTGATAAGGCAAAAAATAAGTATCACTTTCCTTCACAAAAATCCCAAAATCAACAAAAAAAACCATCTGAGCTTTCCTCGTGCTGCAGGAGAGCCACCTGAAAGTCAGGTACAGCCTGGCTTCAAGGCTATATCCTGCCAGAGCTTTTCAACAAATCAAAACATTTCTATTTTATCCTGGATGCTTTTCTGTGGCTTTCTTGATCTCCAAGGTACTACCTTCATTAGTTAACTTTAAAGCATTGCCTAAAAGCCTTTACAATACCTCCACAGAATTGTGCACAATTCCCATTAAGGTAATAACCTCTCTGTAATATTAATGCCTTCTTCATTTATCACTTTCACTCATTAACTTTGATAATAGAGTTATGTCTCATTACAATGACTTCTTGAATTCAATCTTTTTTGTCTTTTCTAACAACTCAAACTAAAAGAAGCCATTTTTTGTCAAGAGCCATCTGTCAGCAATGATTAAGTCTCCTGAAAAAATAGATCAGGTACACGAATATGTTTTGCTTCAATCCAATATGCTTAATGCAGCATCTGTCACTAGCATTGGGGATATCACAAAAAGACAATTATTAATATCAGTAATTTGCTTTTTTACTCTATCCCAGAACACATTAGGACATCACAAAAACAGTTCAGATGCCTCTGAAGCATCAAGTGGAGCCTAAATTTACAGGTGACTTAACTCTGGTATTTCAAATTAAAAGCACAAAGTTGTATGTTTGTTTTTAAGTGCAGAGCAGCAAGGTCAGATTTATGATTTAATCAACTGAAGTAGGTACAAGTGGCTTGGGAGCAAGTTCTCAAGACACTTCCACTCAGGCAAATTAATTTGAGGTTTTCTATCTTGATCCTTAAAACACAGTATTTTATTCCTGATTTAATAGTGTCAACAGAGTTTACACCCAAATCAACAAACCATTAGTTGTGGTAGGGGCTTGGCTCAGGCTTTTAGTCAAGCGTGTGTGGTAAAGGATGAAACCAAACTCATGTTCTCCATTTTTGACAATGGTGTTACCACTTGCTCTGCACAAGGGGCATGGAATAAGCTGTAAGAGCATAATCTGGTTTATCTCACAGTCACTCAAATAGCACCAAGCAAATATTAAACAGGATCAAGAACTGGTATTTAAGGTTGGCACTACCAGCAAAGCAAGAGTGCAATCTGCTCCAGCCAAAGAGGAACATATAAAGGATCTGTGGTTCGAATCAAACCACTTTTACGCACTGATCTAACTACAAAAGCTTAGGGACAGTAAGACTGGGCAGCCAGACCATCAGCCAGGACTATTTATCAAACACAATATAATTTATATATATATTCCTTTTCCAGATTACATATAGGTGTCCTATCGACCTTGGCCAAAATCGGTAGAATTTTGTCCCAGATATAACGATATGATTCCATTTTCATCCTCAGTACTACTCAGCATTCACTGAGACTTTACTGCAAATGAAAATGATACAACAGTAAGTGCTTTACTCGACAACAAATGTACAATACCTACAGAAATAAGGAGTGCTCTGGAGGCCAGGGCCTGGCCTGTCTTCCTTCACCTCCACTTGGAGACCCAGGGCCCTCAGAAATTCATCATTTCTATGCTACCATTTCCCCCACGCTCCAAAGGGAAAGCCCCTAAAAGCTCTTTCAACGGTGTCTCTTTAAAGGGATTCCCAGCACAGCCGGGTTGGGAGAAGAGCTGCTTAGTTCAATTGCATCTGGTCTCACCCAGAACTTCACCCAGGAGGGGCAGATTTTGCTACCTCACTTCGTGACGGCCCTTTCTCCTCAAATCACGAGACAGGTGATTCTATTTCAGAGCTCAGTGCGGGCAAAGCGACATGAAAGCATCCGAACTACAGCCTGCTCAGGAACTTCCACACACTGTATTAACGCTTTTGGCCATAACATCACCCTGTGGTTCCTTTACCACTGCGCGGCCCCGACCAGCTGCTTATTTCGTCCCTTCCTATGCCGCGAAGGCCCGAAGCGAGCGAGCTGCGAACGAGCGCTGCCGACAGCCGCGGTGCCCCCGCCCCGGCGTACCCGTCACGGCGGGGCTCAGCCCGCGCGGGAGCCCATCGTGCGACGCGGCCCGGAGAGGCGCAGCTGCGGTCCCGGCGGGGCGGGACGGGACGGGACGGGACGGGGAGAGCCCCGGACACACAGCTCCCTCCTCTCTCGCCGCCGCCCCGGCCCGTCGCGCTTCCGCCGACGCGCAGCTCCCGGCGGGGCTGCGGCCAATGGGCTGCTGCCAATGGGCGGCGGGCGGGAGTTTCCGCCGACGGCTCGGCAGGGCCGGAAGCAGCGGCGGAGGTGCGGGGCGGCTGCGGAGCTGCCGCGCCGCGGGAGTGGGAGGCGGGTGAGCAGCGGGGCCGGGCACGGGGCTGAGCTGGAGACCGGCCGCCTTCCTTCGCGCGAACCTGCGGGGCCGGAGCCGGTCCCGGTCCCGGTCCCGGTCCCCTGGCCCGCGGCTGCGGGCGGCGGCTGTGGCGGGGCGCACTGGGCTCCTTGCGGGGCGGCCTTCCTGCCCCCTCTGCGAGCACGTGCTCGGGGGTCGCGGAGCGCCCGCCCTGGGCAGCGGCACTCCCGAGGCTTGGCTTGGCTTGAGTGGCCGTCCCTCCCTGCGCCGGGGGAGCCCGAGGGGCGGCGGGAGCTCTGTGGGGCCGCACTGCCCACGAGTTGGGGTGAATTTCAGTGGCGGGACAGGAGCGGTGGGAAGGACGGCGTCCTCTGGGCAGGCGGCTGCTGGGTTAGCACCCGGCATGGCTTCCTTATAATTTAATCCTCTTTAAAACCCATATGGGACAGAAGACTATGATCCTCCGTTTGATTTGTGTATTTGTTTTGAGGGGAAGGATCGTTCTACTTGTACGTACATCTGAGAAGAATTTTAAACAGTAATTCGTAATGAATATTTGGAGGCTATATAAATGCCATTATAAACACTTTCATTGCTGGATGTGGTGAGCATATTGGTGCAGTATCAGTATCCTTATTGTTTCTAGAGGGATAAATAAGACATATGTGTCACTCAGCTCATTTCCTTATAAGTACTAGAATAAGTCTTTCAGAATAAATCTGTGTGATTAGTTTAACAATAGAGTATGGTGTAATATTTTAAGTCCTTACTAGTATTTAAGCATCTCAAGTCTGCTCTTCATGGTTCTGTATTCTCACTCGTACTCCTTAAGTAGGTGCTTTCCCACCCATTAGAGTTTCCAAGGGTAGTTTATAAATTCTTTATCTGGGGTATCTCTGACTTCAAGGGAACAAAGACAGAAATACACAAAAATATGTGGAAACCCACACAACCAGTGAGGACTGTTTGATGCAGTGATTTGCCCTGGGTGAAGTGCTGTGGGTTGGTTGGTACTTTCAAGAGTAATTTTTCAGAGCATTGTGGTTTTGACTTGCCATAATTTGTTGTCAGAGTGTTTGTGCTGCAGGATGGAAAGCCAGGGGAGCAGTGGTGATCCGTGGAGCTGTTTGCAGTGACATTTCTGGCATAGCAGCCACATCAGAGCCTGGTAGAATATGGTTTTCATGGCATTGGCACTGATGATGGACACGTCGGTAACTGCAGGTGGTCAGGCAAAGAGAAGTGCTAATATATCAATCATTCTGTTAATATAGCCCCAGTGCATTGCTTCTATTTCTCTTGCCCCAGTGACATATTAGAATGATGTAATAAGGAAGTGAAACTGGTGGGATTGTAAATCCTCATGGGAATGCTGCTGTGTTAATAATTATATTCAGTTTACACATGCTATTTTAAGTCAAAATAATTGTGAATGGGTTGATAAAGATTGGAAGAGAGCCTCTTCCCTCCGGTTATTTGGTATCTAGGTGAATATCCCCAGGCTTGTTGCAGTCATACTTCTAATTGCTTTTGAAATTTTTACAGCCTAATATTTGCTATTAGGCAGAGACAGATTGTCTTTAAACCTCTGTTTTTTCTTCATGCCTCTCTCACATTATTTTATTTCCTGATGTGTTGGGTTTTTCCCTCTGCTCTTACACTTCTGCCTTTTCATTTTACCAGTAGGACTGTGTCTATTCAGTGTGTTCTACCTGTCCCAAGTATGAGGGGAAGATGAGAAAGTTACTTTCTCCCCCAAACCCAGTTTTATCTGTCTTCTGTCTAGGTAAGAGATACTGGGATATCTTTGAAACATTATCAAATACAGAGTCTAATTGTTGGAAGATAAAACAATGTTTCTGTCTTTATATCCTCACATCAGGAACCATTGCAGGTCTTATAGTGATGTTGCTAATAAATTACATCTCTCCTAAATCTTGTACAAAAACGTTTGAGTTTTTTTTGAGAGCTTTCCAAAGTAGAGGAGAGACAGAATTGGTTCAGATTTGTCAGTCTCTGCTGTTTATCAAAGTAATATTACAAAACCAGGTATGTCCCAGTGGCATGGGAGGCACTTCTGCTGCCTGTCTCTGCATTTGCAGCACAGCATTGTTTTTATGCTTTGTTCACATATGGCAAGATGTAGCCTTCTGGATTAGGAAGCCGTAGGTGTTGAAAACAAGAATGTAAATTCTGCAGAAGTATGATAGCACATCCTAGAAAATTACAAATCCTGGAGAAGCAGATACTTCTAGCCTTGATGAAAATTGGTGTCTCAAGTCAGTGTAAACAGACAAGAATTGTGTACAAAATGTTTCAAAATACTGGAGTGCTTTTGCAAATGCATCAGAAATTTTTAATGCATATTATTTAGAAAGCAAAAATGAATAAAAAATTCGAGACTTATAGTGAGCTTTATCTTTCTTTATCTAACAGTAACAAGTGATTGTTAGATAAAGAAAGCCCAGTGGTGCAGAAAGTCTGAGGAGACCGGTCTAGTCTACTTGATGAAAAAAACCTGTATTAGCGTAGAGCTCAACATAGTGCTAACTGGAGTAAAGCCATTCTTGGTGGCTGGTCACAATAGTGTTGTGTTACTAGAATGACCTCTGCACTTACAGAATGTGTTTATTTGAGAAGACTTTTTGCTTTAGGTAAAATAGTCACCTCTGAGCAAAAGTAGGAAGAGATTGTTTAACTATAGCAAATGGTTATATATCATTATATTAAATATCAACTATTTTTTTTGTACATGCTAATAGAAAATAGTTAATCAGGATGAGTTATAATGTTAGGTGTGAAACAAAACCAGATCTTTTTCATTCTTTGTTTTACAACAATTTTGTACTTACTGAGGGAACAGATGAATCTCAGTGCAGCATAATAAACTTGAGATTTGAGCTCCTAAGTTTTTGTTAATGGAATCTTCTGCTATTGGTCCTAGGAGTTTAGACTGTCCATGGTTGTTATTAAAGCTGTTAGGTCACATCAGTTAAAAAATGGGTGGTTTTCTCTTTCTATAAAAACAAATAAAAGGTGCTCAAGATGCTGGGAATTGCATTTTCCTCCCTTCAAACATTTTTTTTCTTTTGGTATTTTCAAATANTCCTTTAAACCACAACAATTGGTCTCAGCTGAAATTTGTGTTTTGTCTTCTGCTTGTTTACCTTACCAGCATTTTAACCAATATACCTGATGTTGATTCTGCCTGATTAACTTTCTTCATTTCACATTCCTCTAAATGCAGATGAGATTTTTCTTCCACCTGCATAGTTGCTTGTTGTCTGGCGTGTATTTTTTTGTCAGTCTGTTGACTTTTATTATAGTGTGTCTCTGCCTCTCCTCCAGCTTGTGATTTTGTCAAAATACTGGTGTTAATTCTTGCTCATTTCAGTGAGGTCCAACTGTGATAAAACAGGGAGTGTTTTTATCAGCCTTGCTGCCTGATTATATAGTGGGTTGTGTATGTGATGTTGGTGCCTGCTGCTAGTGGTGTGTGTTGGGATGTTGGAGGTGGTTTGATAAAGCAGCATGATGTGTAAGTTTGCACTCAGCTTCAGCAGCACTTATCTGAGGTGTGTTGCTTTTTGAACATTGTGTTCAGTTAACAGTTTCAATAACTTCTGCAGGCAAAATGACAGGGTCACTACTGTATTTGTCAAAATAGAAAAAAAAGCAGCCCACTTGAAAACCTCATCTGAATTTAGCTTCTGGTATTTTGCTATTGGTCTAAAAAACTGAGCATTTCCATCAAGTACCTAAATCTCTCTAAGTGTGAGAGGTGGGTGGGCTGTGGATGGGCAGGGGAGGGAGTGGGTGCTGTGGGCAGCTCAGGTGCTTCCCAGCTGTGGGCGAGTATAGAGAGAAGGAATGGTCCACCCTGGGGCAAGGGCTGGGCATGAAGGACCAGCAGTGAAGTGTTTTAAGGCAGAGCATCTGTTGGCTTTTCAGAATAATGATTTTGTCTTGCCATAGCTAATTCTGTCTCTCCAAGTACATAAAAACATAGATAGAAGTATTCAAGAATTGTTCTGGGCACAAAGAAAAGAGGATGGTGGGGACAGTATAAGAGCAAATAGAGCATCCTCCTGGTAATGTGGGAAGGAAGGTTGGCCTAAGAGTTGTTCATGCACATTTAGCCCTGGTGTGCATTTTGAAGGCTCTAGCAAAAGTCAGTGAAGTACAAAATAAAGTTGAGGCAGTTACTGTCAATGTGCCAGGAAGGTGCTTCTGATGATGCACCTGACCATCCAATGCAGCAATATGAGCAGTGGTTTCAGAATTAGTAACTCTTACATGGAGCTTGCTGGAGAGGGCAGGGACAGTGGATCCTCGTGCTTTTGTCCTTACCAAAACTAGGATCTGCTGGTTGGTTTAGTCAGCTTTGATTTATAACTTGTAGCTACATCAGACTAGTTCTGTGTCTTGGTCATAGAACAAAATTAAGGTCAAGTCTGTTATAAAATGGGATGATAGTTTAAGAAGATACTCTGGTTTGTTTGAACCAATGCTAGGGTCAAAGTCTCTGAACATATATGCACCTTGTAGTTGAGGAAAGAGCTTCCTTGTGAGGATTCACTGTCTTACCAAAACAAAAGCCTTTGTTAGATCAAGCTTTTCATTAACCTCTGATTTCATGCAACTGAATCTTATTTTCCTTTACAAAGACAGAGTACAGATGACAGGCGGTTAAAACATTTAGACTGTACCTGTCTGGTTTACTTAACAGAAGGAAATGTACTTATGATGATGGATATATATGTATTTTTTACTAAGCTCAGTTTCTTTTTTTTTTTTTTTTGTAGGTAACTAAGCAGAGCTTCAGAAGCAGAGTTGCTAAAACTGGCAGAAAAGTAAGTATGTTAAAGTAAGTATGTTAGTTATATTTTGCAAATGTGTATATCTGAATTAGTGCTACCTCTGTTTGCAGTTAATAAACCCTTTTGTTGTGTTGATTCTTAACATCTGTATTAATCAATAATTTTATATAACCTCATAAATCTATTTCCAGTAAAGTGTTTTTACTTTGTGCAGGTAGGTAATGTTATGTATTTCTCCTTCTGAATATGACCTGCTGTTACTTCTCCATACTGACTGTTTTTAACAGCTAGAGCTATTATTGTGAAGGGAAGGTTTGAAAAATATAATTCTAGCAGTTGCATATATGCTTTCAATGTTGTATAGTGGATAATTTGTCGCCTGTATAATCAACACAAAGTTTGAACTCCTCAAGTCTGTGTTGTCTAGCACAGCAGGACTAGACTCTCTTAGGGTGATGGTTTATTTCCACCAGTCTTTAATGACTAACTCTGCTTTGAAAGTCAGTTTCCTCTGGAAAGAGCTATTTTTTTTGTTCTGCTGGCTTGCAATTTAAAACAGAATATATCTGCATGTGAAGAATGTGTTCTAGCTATATAATTAAAATGTGGGTCTTTGTACTAAGAAATGATGTGCTGCATTTTGATCTCCTTCCAGATGGTTGAGTTGATGAAATAATTCAAAGCTATTATATTTTATTAAAAAGTAAAAATTATTTAATCTAAGAAATAGGTGTTGAATTACTTTTTTTTAAAGTTCCAGTATTTTTAGCAGAGCAGTATTAAAATTGCTGTAAGGTACGTGTGTATGCATTTGTATGTACATCTAGTATTTGCAAAATACATATATTTCAATAGAGCTGTTTATAGTATCTCTAAGTCCTGTAATTTTACTGATTATACGGAACTAATTTCCAGTTCCATTGTTCTTGCCCATACTGTGAGTTATTTTTGCTCCAAGTACATTAAATACCCTCTGTAACTAGAAAGACTTATTTTAAAGGGCTAATAATAAAAAGTGTATGTACAGGACTTGTGCATACTACATTATATTGGGAGAAATCCTGGAACCTTTAATTTTCTGCTCACTGTCCTTTTGTCTATTCATAACAAGCCTGGTTTTCGCTAATTGTATTTTTATTGTTTTTAGTGGCATATCGAAGAGAAGAAATGTGGTCTGAAGGGCGGTATGACTACGACAGAGTTCCAAGAGAACGTCTCCCTCCAAGGATTCATGGTGATGTAAGTGCATAGTAAGCATTGTATCTGTAGCATTATAACATTATCCAGTACCTTTATACCATGACCTGTACCACAAGGGCTGGATTTATGTTCCTGTGTAGGTTCCTAGTATACCCCAAGTTCTCTTTTTCCCCTGTTCTTTGAAGCCAACAATCTAGCACATGCATCTGCACAGAAATAATAGGAGGCCTACAGAATTAAGTCTTGATTTCTCTTTTTTAATTTTCAAATCTGTTGGAACTACTTCAGAATATTTGTATTTTGATTAACTGAATTTTTTGGTCTAATTCTTTGTGCTATTAAACACAGGATTTTTAATGGCTTCTGGAGAACGAAAGACCATACTATATTACATTTTTCCACAGTCTTTTTATGTTAATATTTATTTTAAGTAACTTGAGGTGGTAAAGGAACTTCTTTCATAATTGTTCTTGTCACCAACACAGTTTTTTGTTATGATGGTTAAAGTATAGGAGAAGACGTTTTTAGCGAGTATTGAAAGTATATCTTTGCTAAAGTTGTCCTTTGGATTCCTGTAAAGGAAACACTTTACAAGAAGAGTGTCAAGAGAAATCTACTTTGTACCTAGAGAGTCTTCTGTCGTATGTTGCGTATGTGTGTATGTTATGTTTGTAAAAACAAATGCAGAAGCTGTGCTTGCTGTGCTACAGAATAACTTCAGAATGCTTTTAGGAAATCTCTGTTCCATGGAGTTGGGTAATTTCTTTTTCTCGCTTGTCTGAAGTCTCTTACAAAGAAATACAACAGGTTGTAGTTCTGTCTTTGGAGGTGTTTCACTGTAAATAGAATTTTCAGAATACTTTTTGATATTTCTGTTTACATCCTGCTTTTGGCAAAATAAAATTTCAGGTACCAGTGCCTCTTATCTGACTTTCCTTTTACTTACTGTAAATGTTGAAATAATAGCGTAGCTGATTTAGCAGATCTTCTGGGTTCCCTGTGTTATGTTTCAGCTTGTCTCTTTGGAAGCTTACCGATGTTGGTAACTAGTTACAAAGTCTTCTCTGTTGAGTAATTCGTTAGTGTTTGGCTACTCTGTGACATTTTTAACTCTCTTTACAGGCAACAGCAACATTTCTGCATTTTCAGCAAGCTGGAAATCAGATTGATTTTCACAGGGTGTTTAGTTACCTCCTTCTCCAAAATACTTATCAAGAGGAAAGGCAGAATGTATTTTCACAGATTTGCTTTATAAGTCGTTTGGCTAACATGTTGCTAATTTTATTTAACCATTGCATCGTCAACATTTTAAAATTCTTGTAGTCTTCCAGGCTGTCCAGGGAACAATGTGTGATTAGGCATTAAGAAAATTCAGAGTCTAAAAGGTGTGATGAACTCATTTTGATGCAAGAGTTAACTAGATAGTTCAATGCTAGCTTTATATTACATGTGTTTGGAACTGGGGTTGAAGGGAGTAAGAGTACACTCATCACCATTAATACTATCCATCTGTACCAAAACAACACCCCCAGTAGGTGGGCAAACCAAGAGATGGTGTCTCTGCCATACTTAAAGATGGATATGGAGTTTGTTCTCATACAGCTCTGCAGATTCAAGATAGTTGGAAGGTACTTTCTATCCTTGTAAGCCTGTGCCATTGTATTTGTGTGTACATGTAGAAGTCTGACTTAATTTTGGCTAGACAATTGAAATGGAATTAATTTGTTCAATCTGTTAATATGCTTAGTGTTTGCTGATAGGTTAGTCTGTTGGAAATGAGATGTGCTAATGATACAGAATGAAGTATCTTTTTTTTGAAGAGAGATGTGTCCTCATCTAAACTGGGTACTAGTTTTATAACAAGTATAGATTTTAGTAGAAACACATGCTTTCAGACACTGGTAAAGAACATAAAATTGTAAGCACTTGACAGAATTGTGCAAGTAGGATACACATCGAGCTTTCATGTAACTGTTCTTCTGTGTGTCAGTATAGTTATGTGGTGAGGTTAAAGCATGGAGCAGTTTTATTTAAGCTGCACAGCACATCTTCTTTGTAAGACACCAAACTAAAAAAAAAATAATTACACGTGGAGGATATTCGATGAGGTAAGAGTAGATCAGGTGTTCTGACTGTGTATGATTGTGCACATAGTCTCCACTTTGCACCAGTATGGCTGTAGGTTGGATTGCCCTGTAGTCTGTTTCTTGGGTGGTCTCTGAAATCAGAACTAACTTTTTTTTTTTTTTGCATGCCAATATTTAGCAGTCTGTGAATGTAATGTATTTTTCTGCAAAAACTGTCAGTGCATTAGATTGTGACTTCTTACTGTTAAGAAAATAGCTTGAGTGTCTTTCCCCCTCCCTCCAAATTGCACATGCTAACTCAAGTCTCTGCATTTGTAGCTTTTAAGGCCCATTAAAAATGTTTTGCTAAAGGGAGAAGATTTAAAATACAAAATCTTGCATTGATGCTTCCATTTGCTTTTTATTTGCAGTTGGCTTATATAAAACTTAGTTCTAGTAAAATTGAATTTGTATATTTTGCAGCTGTGCTATTTGTACTTAATAAACAAAGAATTTCTTTGGTTGACAAATGGCGTATGACATGTTACTTGAAGGAAATAAATTAATTTTGTATTCTAGCAAAAAGCTGCCTGAAATTTACACTAAAAGAAAAACCAAGAGTGTTAAAATTCTGTCACTTGAATCCTCAGATCACCTACTGCATTCTATTCAGTGTGTGTTTATCTATTCAGATTATGGAGCAAGGTCTGTCTTAACTACAATCTCTGCAATATGGAGGATGATACGGACATAAGGAAAATTGTTAATATTTTCAAATGGACTCTTTTTTTTTTTTAATAGGTGTTACAGGTGTAACTTTCTTCATTGCATTGTAAAGATAATGTAAAAATCTGAGAAATACATGTAGCTAACTGATGCCCAGAAAGCTGCTAATGCTACTGCTATAAACTTTCAAAAGACAATTAAACCATGTTTGAAATTTCCCCTCTATAATTAAACTTGTAATGCCTAAGAATTGAATATGAGTACTGTCAATTAGATTTAATAAGTTATTCCACTGTCAGACTGGCATGATTCTTAATGTTTGCTGCTTCCCTGTGCAGTTTCTTCTTTTAAGATTAAGTCCCATATTTAGAAATAACTTGGTTTTACTTTTGTTCATTACAGATTTTCAGCTGTTAAAAGCAATGTGATTTTGTTTGTTTTGTGGCTTAGGGTGATTACCATAGAATAGTAAACATCGTGCCCAAGAAACCACCACTGCTTGAGAGACCTGGGGACGGGAATTACAGTCGCTATGACGATTACGGTCATGCTGAGTACAGAGGGTATGACGGGGGTCATAGTTTTGCCCATCACCGCAGAAGTGGCCCTCCGCACCGAGGCGTACGTAAAGTGATTCGTCTCACATGTTTATGATGTTTATTTTCCCATTAATGCTTGAATACTAGGCAGTTAAAATACTGGGAGGGTCATTATTGTTGCCCCCCTGCAACCCAGCTGTTTGAAGTTCTGTAATTTCAAGGTGTTGATGGTAATTTATATTTCAAAGAGGGAATTCTTCTTTAAGTCAGAGCATATATATATATATGGTTTGGAAACTTCTGTAGCTTTTTGTGTTTTGTATGGCATTGCAAAGTTGCTCTCTTCAGGATTGACAGAGGAAGAAAATAAAAGTAAAGGGATACAGTGAATAAATTGAGAAGATACTTGCTGCGGGGATTAGGATTTTTTTAGCTTATTAAAGGCTTTGGTTTTTGCAGTAATTAAATACCATTTGGCAACTAACTGTACTTGACATCTGATGTTGAGATACACGTCACGCAGTCATTTTGCATGTGTTTTGCAGGATGAATCAGGATACAGATGGGCAAAGGATGATCATCCTACAAGACCTGAATACAGGTATTTTTTTACTCTAGTAGTTCCATGCATAGGCTGTGACTATTTTGGGCAGTTTACTTTGTTACCAAAACAGTTGGTAGAGCAGACCAGTGAAATAACAGGGAAAGGACACCTATTGAAGTAAAAGACAATAGTGGAAAAATGGGTTTTAGTTGTATTGTTTCAAATAGAAATTAAAGAAATTATATGACATGAAAAGCTTTATTTTAGTATTTGTTTAGTAAGGATAGGAGGCATAATGATACCATCTTAGGTTGGTAACCTAGAAATAGAAGTAATTTGATGCATCTCTGATCAGTCACTCTGTGTACATAATTTCAGAGAATTCTTTGGTCTGTTATTTGGTTCTGTGGCTGCAGTACATTGTGGCTACAATATAATGTTGCCTGTGCCATTTTCAAGGTTGGTAGGATAAATAATGGGGTTGTGAAGTTCACCACGGCCTTGTTCTGAGCTCCCTGTTTTCTCAGCTGAACTGAGGAGTATATATTTCCATCATATGTTATATTAATTTCTATGAACCTTTCTTACTCTGTACCTAAGGTTCCCATTTATGAAGTCTAAGGACTAGTGTTAAATCACAGGGCTGTAATATACATATGCTTGCAATGATGTTTGATATGGAATATTTGAGTTAGCAAATAAAATGCACTGAATAGTGTTACACTCAAAATTTATGGACAAGGATGAAAGTCAACTTAAATATTTAGACAAGAATTGATTGTTAGTATAGGTGAAATATTAGCAGTCTGATCTAAGAATGTCATCTGATGGCTGTACTTTTATATGCCACATCCTGCATTTCCACTTTTCAAGATGTCTATTATACCAGGCCCGTATTTGTAGATACTGCATTGTGGTGTTAGTCATAATATCATAAAATAACCCCTTGTTACTGCTGTGTGTTTAAAACTATGGTTGTACCATACAAAGATCAACAAAAGTAAACTAAGTTAGCTACAGACACCTGGCCAGTTGGAAAAATTGCTGTTAAACCAGCAGCAAGTTAAAAAAAAGATTGCAAGCAGGTCAGGAAAAGCTTAGATAAGGCAAGCCTTGACAGGCTTGCTCAGCATATTTAGTCTTGTGGTGTTATATGAACATTAGTCTTGACATGAAGCTGTTAGTAGCAATATCCATACAGGGTCACACAGTTGCCACAGATACCTATTCCATTGACGGGGATGATTTAGACATAACATGGATGGGTTATTGTATAACCTTACCATACAAGAAATCCTTCATATATCATGAGGGTCTTCATGCAATAGACTTCTTTCAGAATTGCATTCTTGGAGCTAGAAGCAATAATAAAGGGTTTTGAAAAGGAGTGTTTGATAAAAACTTGTGTAAAAATTCTTCCATCTTTTCCTCTCAATTTGGAAGAATCAGAGTTGTTTAAAGCTGAGGAAAAAGCCAAAAAGGCTGAGAAGGCTGTTAGTGTCAGGCAGTTTATTGTACACAGAACAAGAGTGGCACCCAGTGGTCAAAAAGATTGTCTTAAATGCATCCTGATTTCTTCCTTTCAAAGTGTAAGGTTAAAATGTCAGCTCATTTTGGTCAAGGCTTTATAAGTGTATTGCGTGGTATATGCTAGTCCCATCTGAGTAATTATTATATACTTCATACTATATAACTGCTACATGACTGCAGTAATTCTATGGAAGAACTTCATAAAGATCCATAGTTCAACTGTATTTGCACTTGAATGAAACCCTACTGATTTATTATATAAATACAGTAAATAATCTTGAAAGTAAAGTCTTGTGATCAGACTGCTAAACATTTGTAGTGTTCCATGTTTGTAATAAACTTAATTACGATTTTTTGCATATTGCCCACTATTGAGCAATGTAGTGGATCTCAAGTAGGAAACCAAAGTACATTTCTTGATATATGTTGTCTCCTGTGGTGAAAATGCTAATTACTTTCTATTTGCTCCACAAAACCTATTAAGAAGTTACTTTATGAAAAAATGCCTTCTCTTTGGATATGCTTACAGTTATTTTAGTTAAGTTTTTTGGAGTACATAGAATTTTTTTTATTTGAGGTGATAGAAGACAGTTTAAGATTATTTTAACCAGAAGGACTTTTTAAAAAAAAAATTGCATGGAACATAGGTAAAGCATAGTTAGAAGCTAGACAATCAGGAAACTTGAATGGGTTTTCATAGTCAGTACAGTGACTATAAATTCCTAAAGATAATAGCTTGTTTATTGACAGAAATAATGGCTTTTTGGAGTATTTTTAAAAACTCAATCAGCAGCTAAAATGTGCTGCAAGTTGTTGTCAATATGATGTTAGCATTTTCTTTTGAGTGTTCATCATTCACATTTTCCTGCTTTGGTTTTTGACAACATAACTGTCAAATACTCTGCAATGTCAATACTCTTTGTATTTTTCTTCCCCATGTTTAGAGTGCTGGAAAATATTACTTGAGATTCTCCCAAAATAAAATGGTGCTTTTCTGCAATATCAAATGTCTTTAAATATCCTGTGTGCACTTTTGGGTACCACAATATGAGAAAAATATTGATCTATTAGAAAGTGTCCAAAGGAGGGTAACAAAGATGGTGTAGAGGCATGAGGAGAAGCATTATGAGGAGCAGCTGAGGTCAGTTGGTCTGTTCAGCCTGGAGGAGCCTAAGGGGAGACCTCATTGCAGTCTGCAACTTCCTCCTGAGGGGAAGATGAGAGGCAGGCACTGATCTCTTCCCTGTGGTGCCCAGTGACAGGACCTGAGGGAATGGCCTGAATTTGTCAGGGGGGTTGAGGTTGGATATCAGGAAAAGGTTCTTCACCCAGAGGGTGGTTGGGTGCAGGAACAGGCTCCCCAGGGAAGTGGTAACAGCACCAGCCTGACAGAGTGCAGGAGGTGTATGAACNGCTGAGGTCAGTTGGTCTGTTCAGCCTGGAGGAGCCTAAGGGGAGACCTCATTGCAGTCTGCAACTTCCTCCTGAGGGGAAGATGAGAGGCAGGCACTGATCTCTTCCGTGTGGTGTGCAGTGACAGGACCTGAGGGAATGGCCTGAATTTGTGTCAGGGGGGTTTAGGTTGGATATCAGGAAAAGGTTCTTCACCCAGAGGGTGGTTGGGTGCAGGAACAGGCTCCCCAGGGAAGTGGTAACAGCACCAGCCTGACAGAGTGCAGGAGGTGTATGAACAATGCTCTCAGGCACCATGGTGTGACTCTTGGGATGTCCTGTGCAGGGCCAGGAGTTGGACTTCAATGATCCTTGTGGGTCCCGTCCAACTCCTCATGTTCTATGATTCTGTAGCTCTCTTAAAATTTGCTGTTGAAGAAACCAGCAGTTAGGGATTTTTCGTATTTTTTTTCCTATTGTTTCTTTGGTGGTATTTTGTTGGGGTTTTTTTAAGCTTCTTGCCTTTTTCCTAAAAATAGGACATGCTTGTTCACTTAGCATTTGCAGAGCTGTGGCTTCAGCTGTGATGTGTTTAATGACCAGAAGCTGTTCTCCATGAGTGACAAGAGGATTGTTGAGGTTCTAGCACTTGGTTTACTGTCTTTTTTTCCTTGCCTTCCTCCTTATAAGGTTATGCTCCACTTTGCAAGCAGCTGTCATTTACATGGTAGACATTATCATGTCTAGCGCTGAGTGGAGCATTACTATTCCTTCTGCTGTTTTCTGGACCACATGCTTTTTGAGACTTGTTAGCCCTGTTTTATACTATGTTTAGTGAACAGCTGTCATTGTGACCATGACTTCTTTATGGCAAGGATACATATTTTATATGTAAAAAATAAATTCAGAGGATATGCAGGGCATAGATTTCAAAATGAGTTCCTACCTTTATCTCTGCTGTTGTCACCTAAGGAATTCTGAACTCTAGAAACTGATGTGAATTTTATTTTAGCTTGGTTTGAAGTGCCTCTTGGTTCAAGTGTAGTTGGCATGTATAAAGAATTGTACATTATAGTTTGGAGAAAATTTTCTGCATACATTAAGGCAATTTGAATGTCTTGGTTGCTGATGCTATGAGAATTGTGCGACTTAGCAATTGAAAGGAGAGATCAATTAAGATGTGACTGTGCATTTATCTTGTACTGATGTTGATCACTTTTGGAGCTGTGTTACTACTTGTCTTCAGCAATATAGTAAGCTCATTTATGCAAAGCACTCATGCATGTCAGATTTTTTTAAAAAGTTGCAGGGAACTATGCGGTTATATGTTGGAGGGTTCTAGTTCTGCAGTACCTCCCTATTGGCCTCATAGCAATGGATTTTACATCCAAGTTCATTTTTATAAGGTCAGATGAACTTCTCAGTGTGAAATGCTTTAGAAGATTGTTAGCTGCTGCTCACTTTAGTCGTGCCAAATTTAAATCCTTTTGAGTGCACAGAGCATTACTTCATTCATTTTTTTTTTACCAAACTGAGTTCACAAGATGTGAAATATACGAAACTTGGCAACTTAAGATGGGTAAGACTCATCTTCAAAGAGAAATTACAAAATGACGCACTTGTAAATCCCAGCTACACATGCATTAAATGTGATCCTTAGAATTATCTGAGGCCCAGATTTTTGTAAAATAAGGATTACCATATTTGTATAATAAGTAAAAAGTAGCCTCCTGAGAACTGGCTTGCATAGGACATTTTTAGTATCTCCTCTTCAGCTGTATACATGAATAATTTTTCCTTTGTCAATGAAGGAAACGTGTTGCTACTGTGTCTGCTGTTTTGTTTATTGTTTGTTGGTTGTGTTTTTCTCCCATGTTCTAAGTGAAAAAGGAAGTAGTCTTAGTAGTCCAGTCTTTAATACTAATGCATTTGTCCTCAAAAAACAGATCTGCCTCTTTCCTGGAGTGCTTAGAAAATATTTTGTAATAAATAGAAATACTGAAGTAACTTTGGTGCTAGAAATAAGAGAAAACTGTCTGGCAAAATACAGAAACTTAATTGTAAACAATTTGTGATCTGTGAACAACTGAGATTTATCAGTCAGTTGTATGTCATGTTTTAGTAGTATTTTAAATCCATGGCTTATTGTCTTTCCTGTGAAAAATTTATGTGGTTTTCTGAACATCAAACTTGAAATTACCACTTTAGAGTGGTAAAAGATAATGTATCTTGATTTTTGTAGATGCATATACCTTCACAGTGAGAATGTGCTTATTGAAGGCCATGGAGAAAATTGGTTGCAAAGTGAGGGATAGAAGCCCAGCAATCTTGTCTTTTTGATCTCTGCTTGAATCAATTAGATCTCCCTTCCATTTAGTAATTAACCCCTTGTAAGTTGCACTAAGTGATGGCAGGGTGTTGTAGCAGTGTGGTGTAAAGATTGTACATTGAGAAAAAAATTCTTCTTTGATAAGAATGGTTATTTGAAATGAAAACCTGTGATGAGAGAGTCTCCAGGTGGAAGTTTAGGGTCACTGACTCTTCTCTCAATAAAGCAGCATTTAATATTGAGAATTCTGATGTGTCATAGGCCAAGGCAGTTATCCTTACATTGTCACTATGCAATCACCTTTGAATTACAGGGAGTAGGTTGTGTCTTGGGGTTTTTTGCTCCTCCCTGTATATATTCTTTAATTAATGAAATAGTGAACCTGTTTAAATATTATACTATTTTAAAGCAGTGTATTATATTTTGGGAGGCCTTTAGGCTTTGGACTTAAACTTTCTTGTAATGTAAACTGATCTGTCTCTTGCCTATAGAGGATAAACTTAGCCAAAAGGGTTTATGAGATGGTTCTATAAATGTACATAAGTCTGCTGTTTTGTTGCAATATTTGTCAGCTCTTAAGGGGCACCATACAAGAACCTCATTCTTTATTAAAAAACGTGTGGAGGGAAATAAATATGGCAGTCACCCAAAGAAAATGATCTTGCTTTTGACAGTGATTGATAAGCAGAGTTGTAATCATACTCATTAGCACATGCCTTTTTCTTTTAATAAATAAATAGAATCTCTGCCAGAACATTGAACCTCTCAGGTATTCACATGGCTGAGTAGAGTAGCTTGTTTATTCATATACAAAATTACAGTTTCCTTATAATAGATCATTGTGGTAGATTCATTATACCTGTCTACAACTCCAGGCAAGGACTTGTCTGTTGAGATCTTTTGCTCAGAAAACCCATTGTGTTAAGCTGCTAGCTAAATTAGTTTATCTTGGCTTGTGATATTTTGGAGGGTGGAGGGGGAAAATTAGAACCTTTTGGAACAAGATAATAGGTAATATACAACTTTTAAGTTGATTCTGGTTTACACTAAATATTTAATGATTTAATATTCAGTTCATGTTTTATGCAGCAGTCTTACTGATTCAGTAGTTGTTACGTTTTCTTTAAGAACTGATTTCTGCTCCTCTGGCTGTAGCTCTTTTGTGCTTGAGACAACGAATTTGTTTGCAAACTGAGAGTTATGTTCCATAATTTGACTGTCATTACTCAGTCAGAGTTAAATATGTCTGATTGTATGCCAGCACTTTGGGTTCGGTACGTCTATAAGTTTTTATTTTGAATGGATTTTAAGAACGCAAATCTTCTCATGCAGATACCACATAACATTTTAAAAATGTCCTGTACTGAAGACTGAGTATAATTAAGAGCACTTCAGAAATGTCTACTGTTGCAAGTCAACTGAAAATAAAAAAGTTTCAATTTGGACAAGTCTGGTTTTATTGCTGTGATGAATCTTCTATTTAACTTAGAACCCAGAGACTATCTATGTGAATGCTACCTGTTTTCTTACTAGGAATT
>VZTR01022414.1:4849-19946 GCA_013400775.1 Chaetops frenatus | reverse complement strand
CCCCCCCAGTCAAATCCCATAAATTGGGAGCAAGTTCCATTCAAGCTTCCACTGGGCCCTGCTAAAACCATCACTCACCACATCCTGGGTCACGGGATATTCCTGGCCTTTTGGGATTAGGTCTCCCTGCTGCTTTGGGTCTGGGATTTACTGGATGCTTTACAGGTTCCAGGGAGGAGAAGAAGAAGCCCTTGCTCTTTATGGGGCAGCTTTTACACGCTGCAGTTTCCTCACTGCCTTTTTACTGCTCGCAATCCTAAACCCCATCAGTCCCGAGCGAGCAGCAAGGGAAAGGCTCAGGGATGGCAGCAGGGAACGCCAGCAGGCACCAGGGGGCTGCGAACGGGGCTCTGCTGGGGTGGGGAGCGCTGGAGGGGACACGGGATTCCCAGTCAGGGAGCCACAAATTCTGCTGCTGCCAGAGCGGGCTCAGCGTTCCTCCAGTCTTGAAGAGGGAGCGAGGGGTGCCAGCCTGGAGAAAGGCGAGGGGGGAATTGGTCAGGAGGGTGTGGAGAGCTGGACGGGCTCCTCGTGCTGCCCCCCAGCCCCAGCGTGCAGGGCTGGGCAGCTCCTCAGCAGCTCTGCGGGCTCTGGCACAGGCAGAGCTGTCCCTCACTGGGGTGTGCCCGTCCTGTCCTGGAGCCTGCTCTGGGACTGGCAGGAGCAACCCAAAGCTCAGCTTTTGGCACCCGGGGATGTCCCCGGAGGAGCGCTTTGGACGGGAAATGACCGCACGCCAGGAGTTCGGAGGGGAGGAGCACTGCTCTTCATCAGCAGTCATTAGTGGTTAATTACGTGTATTGCGGGGAAGTCTGGAAGCCAGAGCGAGGGCTCCTCCCCGAGGAGTGCAGGCACCGTGCTGGGGTCAGTCCCCACGCCCAGGGAGCAGTCCCCAGATCAAACCCTTGTTCCACCAGCAGAGAATTCCCAGTGCCTTTGCCTAACTCCCCCCGTGGGCAGCAGCAGCAGCAGCTGGCTCCCTGCACACCATCCCAGGCTGCATCTCACATCAGATAATTTGCTCCACAGTCTCCATGCACATATCTTACAATATTTTGTCACCCTTTATCACTGCAATTTCGCTGCTATCATGGCCTAGTGAATCATTATTGATAGACCCTTAATATCAGTGCCATTCCTGCAGAGGGATGGGCTTTAATGAGTTTCCTCCTCGCCCTGCAGTACAGCTGCACTGGGATACGGTTCAGGGGGTAGGGGCTGGAGCTGCAGGGCTGAGCACATCCCACACGGTGCAGAGGTGACCGTGTGGAGCTGCCCTGTGCTTTCTCCTCCAGCACAGGCTGTGATTCCCACGGTGGCTGTGATGTAGGGACACTCCCAGGCACTCGCACGCCTGGGGATGCCTGAGCTCCTGCTGCAGCTCCACGCCAGCTCCTCTCTGCCTGGTGGAGGGGTCTCTTTGAAGTGTTTTCATGTTCTGTTTTCCTTTCCAGAGGACGAACAACTCCAGGAGGTTCAAAAGCAGGAGGTTTTGCTCTCCTTTCACACCCTTATTTGCTGGTGCTGCCTTTGAAATATCTCCACAGGTGTATAAGCACAGCTTTGCCCAACCAGCTGAGCCTCCCTGACCTGTCACAGGCAGCCAAGGTCACCTCGGGGGCCACAGGGACAGGCACAGCAGCTCCAGCCACATTCCCCACCTGGAGCTGAGGAAGTGACGGATGCTTGGCTAAGGGAGGGACGTTTTGCTGGAGTTCTTTGGCCAGGTCTGTTTGCAGGAGGTGTCCTCCTGCAGAGCCCCAGGAGCCCCGCCGGCAGCAGAGCCCGTGGTGGGTGCTGTGAGCTGAAGGCAGCTGGGCTGGGTGTGTAATTCCTGGCCTGGTTTCAGCTCCAGCCTAAGCTGAGCTCATCCTCCCGCCTGCCATGCCCCGAGCCCCGGCTCAGGAGAGAGGGTGCTGAGCCCTGTCTGTCTCACGGCTTGTCAGGTGTCTGTCACTGCAGGATGGTGACAGCTCCAGGGGCTGGATGCTCACAGCTCTGCCTGCTCGAGGAGGGGCTGGGGGCTGCACTCTGGTGGCAGCTCTGGAAACACCCAGCTTTGGCACCCAGGCAGCCCCAAGCGCCAGCTTTGCAGCGCTCCCTGCTGTGGCACCTCCCAAACTCACCTCAGGATTTCTTCTCCTGCAGTGCAAGCCTGGTTTAGGGCAGAGCAAAGGCAGCCCCTTCCTTTCGTGGTGTTCACACATTAAAAAAAAAAAAGTCCCTGAAGCGCTTTGCTCCTTTCATCTCCTGTGTGGGAATTCCTGAGGGACGCAGGAAGGGAGGAAGAAGAGGGTCCCACCTGGCAGCTGCGTGGCAGAGCAACGAGTGCAGCAATGCTGCTCTAAAGGGTCGTGCTGTGGGGGTACAAATCCCTGCCAGCAGGAATGTGACCTCTGGGGAGCTTGGCCGTGGAGCCAGGAGCAAAGTGGAGCCAAGAAAAGAGTGGGAGAGTGGATTCAGCAGCCCCTTGGGAGCTCCTGCAGGCAGCTTTGGCAGGGCCAGGCAGGGCTCTGCTGCCCACCAGCCCGAGGGGAGGCTCTCAGGACTCTGCCTCCTGGCAAGGGCTGCATGAAGCACTGGGTGGTTTTCTCTCTCGGTGCTCAGAGAACTTGAGCAGGGCAGGCTGTGAAGGGCAGCACCAGCTCCTGTGCAGAGCAGCTCCTCTTCCCGTGGGAATGGGCCTGTGGGAGGGGTTGGTCACAGCACAAGCAGGAGGTGAATGCAGAGAGGAGCCTGTGGCAAACCGGGCCTGAATTCTGTGATTTTGGGGGTGATAGAAGTGTCCTTGGAGGGATTCCAGGCTGTGATGGGGAGCCAGGACACAGCACTGGGATTCAGATCCAGAAGGAGCTCTTGGGAAATCAGTTTGGCTTCACCAGGGAGGGGAGGGCAGAGCAGGCAGCACAGGCCAGCACTGCCAGAGCATCCTCAGGTGGGTGCTCAGGTGGGGAGGACACATCCAGCATCCACCTGGAGCTCACAGGGCTGGTGTGGGATGGGCTGGGAGACATGGAATCATCACAGAATCATCACAGAATCATGACAGAATCATGGAATGGTTTGGGTTGGAGGGGACTGTAAAGCTCATCCCACTCCACCCCCTGCCAGGGCAGGGAACCTTCTACTACCCCAGGTTGCTCCAAGCCCTGTCCAACCTGGCCTTGGACACTGCCAGGGCTTTCCCCAGGTTCCCCCAGGCCACAGCAGAGCCACTGTCAGCCTGACAGAGAGAAGAGACTCACTGAACACCACGGGGAAAAGAACCAGAGACTCAATTATTGCTGTGCATAGAGACACAAATTAATTAACTGAGTGTGGCGCAGGGGGGACATTTCCCATAACCCACAGAGAAGAATTTCGGGGAGAAATGGCTGATGATTCTGATGATTAATGCTGTCCTGTTCCTGCTGCATCAACAGGATCCTGGGAAGGGCTGCTTGGCAAAGAGAGCTCTTTATACACCTCCAGCCTATGGCAGGCACTGTGTATTTAATTTGCTTTTCACCAGAGTTGCACAATTTCTGATGTCACCGAGGATAGCACAGCCCCTGTTTTCATCTGTGGTGGAAGAGCAGAAAGTGTGGCCAGAGCAGGGAGAAGTTTTTAAGGAGTCAGAGCCAGTCCAGCTCCTTGCTTTGAGCTCAGCGGGGCGAAATGGCAGCTCCTGTTCTGCAAAATAACGGGTTTGGAAATAAATTCCCACTGCAGAGGATGTGGGAAGGTGAGGGCTGGGTTAAGCCCCTCACTGCTGTGGTTGCAGGGTGGTTTAAAGAACGGAAAAATCAACACAGCTAATTGATACTTCACAAACCCGCTGTGTAATGATAAATGTGGAAAAAAAAAAAAAGATGAAGGGAAAAAGAAAAAAAAAAAAAAAAAAAAAAAAAAAGGATGTCTCTGCTTGTTTTTAAAGGGAATTTCAGGGCAGTTCACTCACCATCAGGCAGGAGTCCAGCAGCTCATGTGCTGCAGAATGAACAAAAGGAGAGATGTGAATACTCTGCAGTAAAAATGAAGTTCATGGTCATGGTTACTTGATATTTAAAATTTCATATTTAATCGTGATGAGCAGTGTCAGCTGAAAGCAAGGATTGCTAGAGGATGGTGTCAACATTCCACACACACAGATTGAACAGATCTTCGTTGGTTTTTTTTTTTAAATTTCAGCTCTAAAATGTAAGATTTCAATACTGAATCCTCACCTGGAGACCACCAGTGGCTGGGGGCATTAGGCAGAGCTCGGGGGAGCAAAGGTCAGGGATGGGTTTTGTACCTGTCACTTTGATAGGCAAAAATCTGTCTCCTCTCCCCAGAACATGGGCTGTGATTGACAGGGCTGCTGCTGTGGATGAGAACCCTGCAAACAGGTCTGCAGCTGCTGAGAGGGGCTCCTGCTGCACCTTCCCACCTCCTGTGCCAGCACAGGGAACCTTCTTTGGGTTCCACATGGTTCTGTGAGCACCATTTTAAAATTAAAACATCCAAGAGGAAGGCCCAGGTTGTGCTGCACTGGTTCCAGATGAACAGTAATGCTTTTTTGGGACTAGCTAAAAACTAGAGGCCAGACAAAATTAGGGGAATAAAAAGTGGTTCTATTTATTGAAGGGCCTTCAGGTGCATTTTGGGCAGATGAAGCCCCCCCCAGGGGCTACACCCAAAAATGGATGATGGGTCACAGGTTTTCACACTTTGATAAGTTTGGTCCATTTGCATATTGGGGGTTAATCCTGCAATTACAGCTTCAGGTAAGGAAGTCATTTACCCCAGGTTTGCTCCCCTCCACCCAACTCACTTTTGTTTCCATTTCTCAGGGCCTGAGGCAGTGAGGTGCCCTTGATTGCCAGGCCTGGAGAGGAATTGTTGTGTCTGCCCAAAATGGGAAGGCAGCAGCTGCCACTATGAGCCTTTGGTCGTAGTAAAAACCATGGTGGTGGTGATGGTAAAACCTTGGGTGGTGGTAAAAACTTCCAACACTTCTTCATTCCTGCTTTCCAGGCTCAGCTGCACAGGTGGCAGCACTGCTGGAGAGGTGACAGTGCCCACCCACCCCAGCTGTGCCAGGCCAGGGATACCTGAGTGGTTCTGTCCTGCTGCAGGTGAGAGTTGATCAGCCACAGATTTAAGCAGTGCAGGAGGAAGCCTGGTGTGGACAGGTTGTCTCTGCACTCTGGGGTCTGCATCAACTAGAAACCAGACCAGGTTCTAAATCTAAATCTGGTGCCAGGCTCTGATCCCTTCTTAACTCAGTTAAATTACAGAGCAGCACCAATGAAGGCTGTGTTGTCACCTGCTGACATTTTATTTAACAGATATATGAAAACAAGGATGCCTTCCGTGTTGGAAGCTGCTGTCGGAGCCACTGGGGACCTGGGGATGCATAAAGAGACAGACAAGGCAAAACAAACAGCTCAATCTGCCTCACAGCCCCCGGAGCCGGCAGAGCTCCGGGGGAGAGCGGCACGGGAGGGACTGGGATCTCCCAGGGACAGGAGGAGTCGGGATCTCCCAGGGACAGGAGGGACCGGGATCTCCCAGGGACAGGAGGGGCCGGGATCTCCCAGGGACAGGAGGAGTCGGGATCTCCCCGGGCAGGAGGGACCGGGATCTCCCAGGGACAGGAGGAGTCGGGATCTCCCCGGGCAGGAGGATCTGGGATCCTCCAGGGACAGGAGGAGCTGGGATCCCCCCAGCACAGCCTGCCCTGGCCAGGGCACTGGGGCAGCCAGATCAGGGCTGGGGCTCCTGGGCAATTCTCTGCCTGGCAAAGGTGCCTTAGAAGCTCAGGTGGGTGCAGGTGCTCTTCCCTCCTGTGGAAAAGAGCTGAGGGCTCCAGAGCATCTCTCAGTGCCTCTTGCAGGGCCATGCTGCTTTCTGGAGGTCCTGGTGTCCCTGCACTAAGAGGAGATTCAGCTTCATTTGTGCTCTGACAGCTGACAGAGACATCCACACTGAGGGAGGGGAACTGCCCACCATGGAGGATGTGCAGCAGCACCAAGGACTAATTAATTACACAGTAAATTACATAGAACCACAAAACACCCTGAGCTGGAAGGACCCACCAGGATCATGGATTCCAACCCCTGGCCCTGCCCAGCCCCCCCAACAATCCCAGGCTGTGCATCCCTGGCAGCGCTGCCCAAAGGCTCCTGGAGCTCTGGCAGCCTCGGGGCCGTGCCCATTCCCTGGGGAGCCTGGGCAGTGCCCAGCAGCCTCTGGGGGAAGAACCTTTCCCTGAGCTCCAGCCTGAGCCTGGCCTGGCCCAGCTCCAGCCCTTCCCTGGCTGCTGGCCCTGTCCCAGGGAGCAGAGATGGGAGCTGCCCCTCGGGAGGGGCTGCAGATCCCTGAGCTCTGCCCTCAGAGTCCTCTGCTCCAGCCAAACACACCCAGTGCCCTCAGCTGCCCCTCGTGGGTTTGCAGGAAGCAAAAGTGCAGAGGTGGGAGCAGGAGCCAAGGAGGGGTTTCCACACCTCCCAGAGATGATGCCCCTCCTTGACCTCCCCTGTCTGGAATCTCCCCTCTGGGGCTCTCTCTTCATGCTCTCCATGGGATCCACAGAGTGAGAGGCCCTTCCTCCACCCAGGAACCCCTCAGGTTCCTCAGTCCCATCCAGCAAAGTCTCTGGAAGGTGCAGTGTCCTCCTCTGTATTTCTGGGCCCTTTCCCCCCACTCAACCTCAGCCAGAGCCTCCTCCAGGCTCAGGGTTGGATGTGGGTGTCCTCCTGACCTGAGCCTGAGCCTGAGCCTGGGGGAATTACCCTGTTACTCACCAGTGCTCTGGAGCATGGAACAAAACCAAATGTAAGGATTTTCAAAGGTCCTCTGTAAATTAGGAGCCTCCGGGCTCTACCGACAGTCAGCTGTGGGCAGTTGTGAGGCTTCTTTTGGCTGGATAGTTTATTCACCATAAAAATAAAATAATAATAATAATAAAAATATATCTTGCTGTGACTGAATCGGTCTTCAAAATTCTGTAAGGCAACAGAAAAGCTGAATCAATTTAGCCACAGGAAATTCTGAAGAGTAATGAAGTCGTGATTCCCCCCCTTTAAATCCTAATATTTTCTTTTCAAAATCATTCCCATCTGAAAGAAACAAAAGGTAAATAAGCTTACCTGTTCACAGCACAACAAGCCTTTGGCCAACCACTCTGCCATACCCTCGGTAGTTCTTAATTCCTTTTTCAGTTTAACTAATGAAGTGAAGAGTCAATTACTCTCACAGCTTCCAATCTGCAAAGTTATTAAGGTAATCTGGGGCCAGATTCACAGAAGCATCCCCGTGCCTGGCACTGCACAGGCACCTGGCAGAAGCCACCAAATGTGCTTTGCAGGTGGATTGTTTAGGACTTCTCCAAAGACACTCATCAAAAGTCTGAGATTCATGCTCAGGTCCCTCCAGAACTCTGGAAATCTGTGATGGGATGTGGTGTTAATTGTCTGCCACCCTGTTTTTGAAAGCCTTCTGAAAAATTGATGTCCTTGAGTCAGATTTTCTCATGCACTGGACTAAAAACAATGGTTTTGTTTCCATTCCTTCCTGGAGAAGGAAAGCTGACTGACTGGGCACTTCACCAGTCTGGTTGGAAGGTGGGATTTCCTCTTCCAACCCTGTCAACTTTGCAAACCCTATATAAATGGTGTATCAAAAATAAACGGCTCTCTTTTTGGGGGTCTGGGCTGTTCTCTCAATTGTGGAGGATCTGTGTCTTTCTTCCGTGTCCAGGTGCTTGCAGGGACCACAATTCTCCCTCATCATCTGCACAAAAAGCCCCTCTGGAGGTGCTCTTTGCTGCAAGATGAAGGTGACCAGCTTGGATCCAGGCCAGAGGAGGGACAGGGCTTCTCCTCCCCTTGGTGCTGAGATCTCTGCTGTTCTCTGCTGGGAGCTGGGATAAAGGATGGGGGGAGATTGAGGGGCTGGAGCGAGGCCAGAGCAGGGAATGGAGCTGGGGAAGGGTCTGGAGCCCCAGGAGAGGCTGAGGGAGCTGGGAAAGGGGCTCAGCCTGGAGAAAAGGGGGATCAGGGGGGACCTTGTGGCTCTGCACAACTCCCGGCCAGGAGGGGCAGTGAGGGGGGGTCGGGCTCTGCTGGCAGGGAACAGGGACAGGAGGAGAGGGAACGGCCCCAGGCTGGGCCAGGGCAGCCTCAGGGTGGATGGTACGGAAAATTTCCTCACTGAGAGAGGAGTTAATCACTGGAATGGGCTGCTCAGGGCAGCAGTGGAGTCACCATCTCTGGATGTGTCCAAAAACCCGGGTAGACTTTGTGGCACTTTGTGTCACGGTTCAATGGGCACGGGGCGGGGGGATTCAGTCAAAGCTCGCACCCGATGGTCTTGGAGGTCTTTTCCAGCCTCAGGGAATCTGGGATTCCGTGATTCATTCTCGCTGCTCTGGGAACTGCTGAGAAGAGCTCAGCTCCGTTCCACTCCTCACCAGATTCAGGGGACACTCTGCAGGTTATCCAAACTCTGCTGCTGCCGCCGGGCGAGCCGGAGCCACCGAGAGGGGAAAAACCCCCCCTCCTGCCACCTCTGTCCCTGCCTTCCATCCCTCTCGCCTCTTGTCGCAGCCCACGGGGCCCGCGGGGCAGGAGGCGCGGCCGGGGCCGTGGCCGTCCCCAGGGAGCCCTGTCAGGGCCACCGAAAGGCCACCGCTGCCCGTGCCCCCCGTGACACTGGTGGCTGCCCCGGCTCCCCGAGCGAAGCCGCCGAGGGGGCGGGATGAGCGATGAGCCGGAGCCTGCCCGCAGCCTCTGCTCGCTGCCGCTTCCCCGGCGGGGCTGATGGATGGCAGGAGCGGCGAGGCTGAGTCAGCTCCCGGGTGACCTTCGCGGGTCCCTCCCGTCCCTCGCTGTTGCGCGGGGCCGCGGCTCCCGGGCAGATTGATGGCGGCTCACGCTCAATTTCTCTGATGCACTTTTGCGGAGAGACACTCGTACATCTTCCCCACGTCGTCTCTCCATAGCTGAGGTCAGGCTTTCAACAGGCAAGAAATGTTCTGAAATAAATCACGGCCAGCCCTCAGCCAGGGCTCTGCAGGTGCCGGGGGGAGCGGGGTGGGGAGGGGGCTGCGGGCTGGCGAGGGGGGTGCCCGGCACGGGCAGAGCCTCCCGTGGGACCCAGTGCCACTGAACGGCCCTCCTGCCTCGGGGATAAACCCAGAGAGGCACCACAGGTGCTGCTCCCCAGTGATTTTTCCAGGCTCCCCGTGGAAATGCTTTTCTTCCTGTGTTTCTTGCTCTGGGGAGCAGCACCTTTGCAGGCACTGAGCGGATTGGGGTGCACGGAGCATCACAGTGTTCCCCGAGGCAGGGGGAAAAATAACCCAAAATTCCTCCTCTGGGCTGGCTTGGAGCAATCCTGGCAGAGGTGGGGCTCAGGATGTTCCCCAGGTCTCCTCCCCATTCCCCTGCCGGGGGTGACCCTGCCCTGGGCTGTGCTTTGGAGAACGTGCTGGAGGCAGAGGGGAGCACCCCCCTGCCAGCTCCCAGCTGCCTGCTGAGGGTCCTGCTGGTGGATGTCGGCATTCCCAGGAGCTGGGGGTGAGGGTGAGACCCCCACAGCAGCGGGTCAGGGCCCTTTGCTGCTGGTCTGAGGCACAGACGTGCTGGACAGGTACACACAGAGCACACCTGGCCCTGCAGCTCCATCCCTCAGCTCCCTCCCGGAGCCCCAGCCGGGCAAGGGGACCAGGAGCTTTCAGGAAACGCAGGGGATGAGTCTGTGTGTCCTCTGCACTGCAGCTTTGCTCCAGGAGCTGTGAGAGACCCTCCCCCCACCCCACCCCAGGCTGTGCCAACCCTGTGAACACCCTGCCCTGGCTCCAGTGCTGCTGGCACAGGTTGGCATTGCCTGACCTGAGCCCAGTGTCCAACCTCTGCCCCATCACAGCGGGGGAGAGCTGGGACAGCGGGAAAAGGTCTCAAATGGGGCAGGAAGATGCTTTGATGGCCTCATGTAATAGGTGGGGAAACTGAGGCATGCAGAGGCCAGGGAGTTTCCCAGCTGTTGAGGCTCCAAAGCCTCATATCCCCAAGGATATGAACCTCTTTCTCTGGAGGTTGCACCTCTGCACCCCAAAAATGCCTTGCAGGGCTCAGCAGGTGTGCACTGAGCCTCCAGAGGCCTCTGCAGCTCCTCACAGACATTTCCACGCTCAAGGTCCTGCACAGGCTCCAGGACAGATCAGCCTCCCCTTCCACATCCCTGCTCCAGGTACTCAGCAACCTCAAGTGACACCTCTGGACAAAGTGGTGGCCCCAGAGGGGACCTCCCAGGGCAGAGACCCTCCAGCAGGGAGCAGCTGTATCAGGGCAGGGGGTGCCATGAGCCACGGGCACAGTCTGGCCCCAGAGCTTGCTGTGCCTCCCCTGTGAGCTGCCTCTGGCTCTTCCCAGGGAACCCCACCTTCCTGGGATTTTGCTGTTGTCAGCCAAGCTGCAGAGCCCGGGGAGAATTGGGATTTACTTAATGAGTAGCCACACTCTTGCCCTTCTGATGGTGCCCAGCCAAGTTGGAAAGAGAGACTGGCACTGTGCCAAAAGCTTTGAACTGGAAAACAAGTCAGCTTTGAGCTCTGTGCATCCTTCCCAGTCATCTCAGAGCTGGGGCTGGTGGGGTTTCTCAGTCTGTCCCCAGAACGACTCTGGGTCCCAGTCTGGGAGGGGCTTCTAAAAATGTTGTTTTGAAGTGCTGAGGTTTATTTCACAGTGGGAACGAGCTCTGGAGCTTGGCTGGTTGACCTGAGACTGTGATGGGAACACCCAGCTCAGCTCTCAGCAGCTCCCAGGAAGGTCTCCTGCAGCCACGTGTGGCTGGCAAGGATTTTACTGTGGGAAATGATCTCCAGCACCACAGGAGAATGCACAGGACCCCTCATGTAACTGTTTGGAATTCAAGTTCAATTCAGGCATCCTAAAAAAAGCAAGTGGCAGGAGGGGAGCAAGGGACAAGGATGGGGCAGGCAGCCGTGGAAAGAGCTGTGGGGCCAGACTTGCCCAGTCTGCACTTGGGCTGCTCCCAGCCCCCAGCCAGGCTCAGCAGAGACAGGGACAGAACCACACTTCTGTGCCTGCAGCTCTTCAGAGCAGGGAAAAAGGTCACTCAGGAGGAGGAACATCCCTTGTTGCTCTTGAAAATCATCTCTGAACCTCTCTGTCAGGGCAGTGAACCGGTCTTGAGCTGGAGCTGCACATTCTCCCTGCTTTGCTGGAGATCTCAGTGCTCTGCTGTAGCTCCTGGAGCCTCTCAAACTCACAGCAACTCCTGCCTTTTCACAGGGGGAAAAAACCAGGCAGTGGAGCTCATCACCAGCCCCCAGGAGGGGACCTCGGTGCCAGGGGGTCGTGTGACCCCTCAGGAAGGTGCTGCACTGCCCCGAGCTATTTCTCTGTGAGCAGTCAAAGGGGAGAGCCTTGAGGAGCTTTTTCAGGAAAAAAAGCAGGATTGAAAGAGGGAAGGTCTCCTCCAGGAGGCTGTGCAGGAGCAGGAACACTCAGCTGACTGCTGGCCCTGTGGATGCTGAGGTGAGAAAGGTAAGACTGGAAGGAATCTGCTCCACCTTTGCTGTGCCAGAGAACACAGATTGTATTTTCCCATTTGCGCAACATTTAAAAAAACTGCAAAAACCCCCTTCCCTCCCAGAGCCTCGGTGAGGATTCACTCACTGAGCTGAGCTCCTTTAGGAGCTGTCCTTTGATGATCCTTGTGGGTGCCTTGCAGCTCAGGGTATTCTGTGGTTCCATGATTTATGTTGGAATGAAAACGTGCCAAGTGCTGCGTGGACACAAACTCCCCCCTGCTGCTGGCACGGTGCCCGTGCTGTGGCACACCTTGGAGTGCCTTTCCAGGGCACTGCTGCCCGGGCTGTGGCACCACGGGGACACGGCAGGCATGGCCCGGCACAGAACTGGCCCCGGGGACAGCGAGAGGGGACATGGAGTGCACGGTGAGGGGGAGGGAGCCTTTCCAAATCACGGGATGTTTCTGGTTCTTCTAAAAGAAAAACGCAGCAGGAGTGGGGTGGGATAAGGAAGAGGTGCCCAAAAATCCCACCAGAAGTGGGGTGGGTAAAGGAAAGGTGCCCAAAAATCCCAGCAGGAGTGGGGTGGGATAAGGGAAAGGTGCCCAAAAATCCCACCAGAAGTGGGGTGGGTAAAGGAAAGGTGCCCAAAAATCCCAGCAGGAGTGGGGTGGGATAAGGGAAAGGTGCCCAAAAATCCCAGCAGGAGTGGGGTGGGATAAGGGAAAGGTGCCCAAAAATCCCAGCAGGAGTGGGGTGGGATAAGGGAAAGGTGCCCAAAAATCCCAGCAGGAGTGGGGTGGGATAAGGGAAAGGTGCCCAAAAATCCCAGCAGGAGTGGGGTGGGATAAGGGAAAGGTGCCCAAAAATCCCAGCAGGAGTGGGGTGGGATAAGGGAAAGGTGCCCAAAAATCCCAGCAGGAGTGGGGTGGGATAAGGGAAAGGTGCCCAAAAATCCCAGCAGGAGTGGGGTGGGATAAGGGAAAGGTGCCCAAAAATCCCAGCAGGAGTGGGGTGGGATAAGGGAAAGGTGCCCAAAAATCCCAGCAGGAGTGGGGTGGGATAAGGGAAAGGTGCCCAAAAATCCCAGCAGGAGTGGGGTGGGATAAGGGAAAGGTGCCCAAAAATCCCAGCAGGAGTGGGGTGGGATAAGGGAAAGGTGCCCAAAAATCCCAGCAGGCGTGGGGTGGGATAAGGGAAGGGTACCCAAAAAACTCAGCAGAATTGGGGTGTGATAAGGGAAAGGTGCCCCAAAAATCCCAGCAGGAGTGGGGTGGGATAAGGGAAAGGTGCCCAAAAATCCCAGCAGGAGTGGGGTGGGATAAGGGAAGGGTACCCAAAAATCCCACCAGAATTGGGGTGGGATAAGGGAAAGGTGCCCCAAAAATCCCAGCGGGGGTGTGGTGGGATAAGGGAGAGGTGACCAAAAAACCAGCAGGAGTGCAGTGGGATTAGGGAAAATTGCCCCAAAAATCCCAGCAGGAGTAGGGTGGGATAAGGGAAGTGCCTCCCCCGCCCTCTGAGTGTTTCGGGTATTTGAGGGGGTGTGACTGGCACCAGGCTCATTTCCAGGATCTGCTTTCAAGGAGGTTGTTCCCAAACCCCCGGAGGCCCTGTTGTTGTTTTCCCGTGGGCACACTGTGCCGTGCCCGGGCACCGCACCAACCTGGCAGCGTGTTCTCCAGGGACAAAGGGGGCAGGGCTGTCCCTGGGGACAGCGAAGCTTCTCGGGAGCTGCCGGCAGCTGTGCAGGACACCGGGCAGCGCCAGCCTCACCCACAGCCCGGGATGTCCTTGCTCGTCCCCAGCGCCAGCCAGCCCTGCCGTGTCCACGGGCTGCCACCACCCTCTGCTGGGGGGACGGCGACCGGAGCAGGATGGCCCCGTGCCTTGGCAATCCCGTGCCCAGAGCTCGGCCCAGCTGGGTCGGACCTTTCCAGCCCCCGGGGAGAAGAGCTGGGCGCTGCCGCATCCCCCGGTCAGGCTCCCGGGCCCCGCTGCCCTCCCCGCGTCCCCCCGCACCTCGGCAGCAGCAGGGAGCAGATGTGACAAACGCGCTGCCTGCTCCATCTCCCCCGCATCCCCCCGAGCCTGGGCTCTGCCTGCTGAGACCCTTCACAGCCCATTAGGCAATTCAGGTCCGGGGACACGCGTCGCTCTGCAGGCGCTGCAGGGGACGGCGGCTGCCTCCGGCCCGCTGCGGTGCCTGCCGAGGGGACCGTGGCTCCCCGGCACTCGCAGCTGCTTAACTGCGGCTGGCAGAGCCCGTGGCGAGCAGCCGGTCGATGTCCCGGGGCTGGCCTGGGGATGGCAGGAGGAGGAGAAGGGGAGCAGCCATCGTGCCGCACCCTGTGGGGCTGCCCAGGCTTCCAGCGAGCCTTGGAGGAGGTGGGAAGGGGAATTAATTGATGGCGTGGGGGGCGGGGGGAGGGAACCTCTCCGCGCTGCCCCAGTTTGGCGGAGGCTGGCCCGGGGTGGGATCTCCGGAGGGTCTGTCCTAGGAGGGCACCAGGCACCCCGGAGCCACGTCCCGTCCTCCAGAATTCCAACCAGTCGGAGCAGGGTTTTGAAGTTGGTTCAGTGAGGCGCTGTGTCTCAGACCTTCTCTCAGGGCCTTATTAAAATGCAGACTGCAAATTCAGATACTGTAAACAAGGTCACTGGAGAATGAAGATCAACAGAGTGCAAGCACAAGGAATGCAGAGCATTAATATTCTGATGTGTGAGCCCGTCCTAAATATTTTATCAGGCTAAGCTTTTTTGTATTGAGGCATCCTTCCCCTTCTCTTCCTCCTCCTCCTCTGCCTGCTTCACGTCCTTTTCTCTTGCGTTCACAAAAAGCACTTTGTATTTTGGCTGAGCCTTGAAATGTATGCAAACCTTCCTCTCCCCCCTCCGAGAAAACCCTCGCCCTCTTCCAGGAGGGGGAAGAGATTTCCTAACGGGGTTTCTTTTGTTTCTGTCAACATCTCACTTAGGCAGCGGGCTCGGAGGTTTACTGAACGCTGCCAGGGTCTTATCACCCACCCACGGCTGCTTCCCCCTCCCCGCAGGAATGCAGGGATTTCCTCCCATCTCCAGCTGCTCTGCAGATCCTCACCGGCCACGCTGGGCCATCGTCCTGGGGGTGTGCCACTGTCCTGGGGATGTGGCATTGTCCCTGGGATGGGCCATCGTCCCGGGGATGGGCCATCGTCCCGGGGATGGGCCATTGTCCTGGGGATGGGCCATCATCCCATGGATGTGCCACTGTCCCTGGAGTGTGCCACTGTCCCTGGGGATGAGCCACTGTCCCAGGGATGAGCCACTGTCCTATGGATGTGTCACTGTCCCGTGGATGTGCCATCATCCCATGGATGTGCCACTGTCCCTGGGGATGTGTCACTGTCCCTGGGGAGGAGCCACTGGCCCAGGGATGAGCCACTGTCCCAGGGATGTGTCACTGTCCCTGGGGAGGAGCCACTGGCCCAGGGATGAGCCACTGTCCCATGGATGTGTCACTGTCCCTGGAATGAACCACTGTCCCATGGATGTGTCACTGTCCCTGGAATGAACCACTGTCCCATGGATGTG